>JAGGAT010000941.1:0-14265 GCA_017657195.1 Termitomyces sp. T70a | reverse complement strand
GGAGAATGCCGGCGGAGTGTGGAGCCTGTATGCAGGGGTGATGGCGTGGTTTTCATTAGTTATCCAGTGGGAGCGGCCCGTGTCGGTAGGGGTCGTGATGTGTCACGTGACTGGGATGCGTCAAGTTTGGAGGTAGTGGGATACTCCTTGTGGGGAGGAGAGCCTGCAAGCTGGTGATGTCCGTGACTTCCCATGGAGCAGGCAGCAAGGCTAACTGTCACGTGAGTAGTTCTACCGTTGCTTGTAGGTGTTGTAGTTGGCTGCAAGGATGCAACGGTGCTGCGAAGGGGACTTGCTCATAGGGGGCTGCTGGAGTCTTGCCGCCTTGGGTCAGTATTAGTGCGTTAAAGGCTTAAAATGCGTGGGGCTAAACCGGGGGCTCATCAACATCCTTCTTCTTGATGAAGAAGACTGAAGAGGCCATTGGGGACTTTGAGAGGCATATTTGACCAGAGTCAAGATTCTCCTGCAGGAAAGCATCCAGCTCATCTTGCTCTCAAAGAGCAAGAGGATAAACCTTGCAGCTAGATGGTTCTGCAGCAAGAGTGAGCTCAATAGCATGATCCCACTTCTTGTACTCAGGGAGAGAGTTGAATGATGACTTGGTAAAAACATCCTCAAAGTCCTGTAGATAACGAGGAACTGCATCCCAAAATGGCTTTGGTGTGGAGTTGGCAGCAGGCCAGACATTGTGAGGTAGTCTGACCAGCCTGAATCTCTTCCATTGTTGGAAGGGGTCGCAGAGTGGTTGCATAAATCCTATCATCTGCCTCAATAGCCTCATCAGGGTCCCCTGACAGTCAGGACACATTGGTGTCAGGGGACCCATCTTTCATTCCTCCTTCTCACCCTCCAATCCTCCTCTGGCCAGCCCCACTATGAATTTCTATTATGCATTTCCTCAAGCCCTACCAGCCAGTACCACTTTCAGGACTCTAGCTGCACTGGTTCTCTGTCCATAATTCATTTACTGTTGGTCTCCCAGCACAGCTGCACTGAGACCCTTCCTTCATCTCTCATTCTCACCCTCTACTTCTTCTCTGGCCACCCTCACTATAATTTTCCTTGATGAATTTCCTCAAGCCCTATCTGCTGGTACAACTTTTAGGACTCTAGCTGCACTGGGTCTCTGTCCATAATTCATTTACTGTCAGTTCCCCAGCACAGCCACTTCCAGATTTGGACAATCTCCAGGTTTTCACTGTTTTAGGTTAGGGTTGAGGCTTTTTGTTATTCTGTACAGTAGCTCCCACACATTCAGAGCCTTGGAAGCACCACCACCTTTGGCATAGGGAAACCCCAGAATCGTTCTCTTTGGATCTTCCTCTGCCAGCTGTGTGGCTTAGCCATAGCCTCCAAAGGTTGCCCTTACAATTGGGACTGGTGGAGGAGCTGTGTGGGAGCCCTGGAATGGTTTCCAGAGGTGGTTGGGAGTCTCAGGGGAGGCTTCAAGTGGGGTTGTGACAACACTTAGAGCACCCAATATGTGTGAGTATATATATCTGGAGCTGGGTATGTAAAGTATTTGTTGTAGCTAGGCCAGGCTATGTACAATGACTGGATATGTCCCTTGTCTTCTAGTGTCTAACACAAGTGCAGTGAGTTCTGCATGGAAACTGAACAGTGCACCAAAGTCCAATACTAGCACATTAGAATAACGTCCCATGCTAATCAGAAGCCCTGGTTTAACTGAATCTAGAAATTTAATAAACATAACTTATTATCTCAAGATAAATGCCTAATGTAGATAAAAACACTTAAGATGCCCTCTGAACAAGCTTTGTGTTACAGGACAGAAAACTCTAAGAGTCTACTCTTGATACAATTGAAATTTGCAATTCACAAAGGGTTTTTTTCTTCTCAATCAATGTCAGCACAGCAGTTGGATGCATTGCCTGTCACATGTCAGCTGTGAAGACATTGTATGCACAGAGAGCTCACCATTATCTGAAAAGCAGCTTCATACACAGCCTTGAAGAAGTAGCTTCTGAAAGTGGATGGAGGTTCTGCTATGTTTGTGGTTAAAACTATTATCTTGATAAGTAGAACACTGTCAGATAAACACATTTTTTGATATCTTATAGAGAAGCACCTGTAGAACAAAGAGCACAAGGCCTGATTCAATTAACATCACAAGTACTTTTTGCCCTAGAGTCCAATGTCCTTCAGTTTTGGAATTCCACAGACAGGTGCGGTATCTCCTGTAAAGTGGTGTATAAATGTTGTTATTGTCATACAAGCCGTGACATACCATAGTTTATAGCATATTATGGCTGTCGAAAAAACATTTGTGGCAAGTGATAAGGAAATGGAAGTTTCTGGACCCCAAAAAAGGGGGCTCCTTGGATTGTTTGATACCAATGACCCAGAATTTGTAAAGATTAATCCGAGAAACACAAAAGATGTAACTGAATGCCACATCAGGTGAGGGAAAGAACAGATATACTTATAAGAACACACCACATGTTCCAAGTAGCGTCACAAATGGACAGATTATCAGCCATCGCTGGTCAAAGCTGATTCCCCATGTTCTCCACAAAATGGTTATATCATTTACAATAAGCTGGATGGACCAGATGTCAGCTCAGAGCAAATTTAATCATCAAATTTGTGAATCACGATCAATGAAAAAGCACATTCAGAGATAAACTTGTATGTCTTCTGGCTCAATTCGACAGACACCAGCATTCCATTGGCATTGAATGGAACCTTAACCGTGACCAATCCCGTATGTATGGCACCTCTCAACATACCGTAATAGACAGAAACGTACAGTACGGCGAGAACAAAAGCAACGGACACGGCAATGAACATGGTCCAGGCAACGCGTGGCTTGGTATCCCTTGGGCTGTCATGTCGACGGTTTAGAAAAGACTAGAGTTCTAGAAAGTCAAAATCACGAACACGAAGGCCTGCAGATACATTATGAACAGACCGCCTCCAATGCCTGTGTAGCCAATATCAGGTCAGCTTAGGAGCATCTGCTTGCGAAGCTGAGGAATTGGGTACCACAAAACAGCGCGGACGCTGCCAAGCCAGTAGTGTCCCAGAGTAGAGTAAGGCCTCCAGCAATGACATAAAGCCGTTCGTCGTCAGTTAACATTCCCAATCGTTGCAGTTGTAAGAATGTGTGGGTCAATGATGCGTGTCAAGGATGTTTTTGAGTCGCTGATTTGACCATTATTTATCCCGTCTAACGAGGCACGATAGGTGAGAAGAACCCAGAGTAAAGGAAAGAGATCAGAGATGGTTCGGATTGGCATGTCAGATTGGTCGTTGCTGCGGCATTCTGCCGCACTTGGAACAAAGTACAACCGCTTGTGAGAATTTTGCTCTAAAAGGACCTTTGTTCCAATTTCCAGGACACATTCGCATCATGTTTTAAATCCGGCGGGCGCTGTTTATGTGTTCTGCCACTGCCACTGTCTGTCAGTGCACGTTCCCGTTACAACAGAATACTTCTGTTGTCAATATTAAAAGCGCCATTCAAAAGGAACTTGAATCAGTCGCCGTTCCCAACTACAGGTGGAGGCATGCCGGTGGTGTTTGCCCAAATTAAACAAATCAAAAATTGTGACGATTGGTCATTGAAGTTGATCGTTTGAAGACTTTGTTGTTATCATCATCATCAGAATGATGGCCCTAAGTTGCGAGGAAAGTATTTCTTTCTGCATATATTACGAGGTGAGGGAGATCCATAGCATACTGAGCTATGGCTTCTGGAGGCAACATTCATTGCAAGGATCGTGATGAAAAGGGACATCACAATTTCCAACTTGATAAAAAATTGCTCCTTTGAGTTAGTAAAACGTTAGATAAATCCATTTAACATCTTCATCTGCGTTTGAAAGGTATATATTTACACAAAGAACATGATGAAAGGATGATCAATTTAATGATTATGATCATCTTCTCAAAAGGGGAAACTGCAATCTGACTGTCAATGAGACCAAGGTTGAGCCGCTGCTCCCGAGGATCTACCAAAATCAATTAAGCTACCAGCATGCCAGTTGACCCAACATTACTATCCACCTCTGTCACTGCTGTGGCCAGCATATGATTCTGATGGAAAAAGAGTGAAAGAAACCTGTCATCTGTTTCTTGGCCAGCTTTTTATCATAGAAAGAGGCAAATTTCCTTTGCTCAAAGACTTTTCCATCAGAAATTGACACATTGAAAATGGCATAACAGGTTTCCTTCTTACTTTTTCCTAAGGAAACACAACTGGGTGCCAGTAGTGTGTTGGAATCTGGACCATATGACTTAGATGATATCAGACAACATCAGAATGTAATCTAAGATACAGTAAGTTCAACGTTCATGTGTATAGAATGCAAGTGGCTCACCCTCAGTCTGACACAATCAACTGAGAGTGCCCATCAGTGCATAAACAGTTTAAATACTCTTCCATAGTAATGCAGGAAATATTGTGACAATATCAACAATGACCAGGCAATAGCCAAGATGGGCAAGGATGACTTATGGTGGTATATGCATCAGATCACAACACTTCTCCTCATTGTGGGTCATGGCTCCTCCTCACATGGAATTCCATCTCATTGTAAGCCTAAAATATGCCAAAGTTGATTGAACTGAGAGGTAGGGAGAGCTTTGGTAAAGATATTCATGACATTATCTTTAGTGTTGATATACCACATTGATTTCCTTTGTAGCAACACATTTATGGAGAAAATGATACTTTATGTCAATGTTGTAAAGTTATGGTGTAAGTCCTCAGTCACTCTAGATATATGTGGTTGACTCATTGTATTACCTGGAGAGTTACAGTATAAGTCTACAGGGTGTGGTAAGATGACTAGTATGTAGAAGTAAGTAAATCTGACTCACCTTAGTCACCCCAGATATATGTGGTTGACTGAGGGTGGTGTTTGTGTATCTAAGATTTATCTAGATGGCAAAGATTAACAAATACCAATTACAACCCACATTAGGTAGTGTGCTGTGTGATCAGCCAAAAGAAGTAAAAACAGATAAAATGAGAAGTACATATTTCTGGTCTATACAAGTCTTTCTCAACACTCCCTGATTTGAACAACCATTGGAATTTTTGAAACCCATAAGCTCTACTAAGTAAAATATGTAGTGCATGAAAAAGACTTAGCACAAATGTTGGCTAGGTTCTCAGTGAATGGTATGTGGATTATTTCAATGTCACCTTTGGATACTTGTCTGTGGATGTAGTGATATTGTATGTCAATGTGCTTTGCTTGGGCATGTTCTTTAGCTGATTGGGCTAAGGTAATTGAGGGATTGTCATTGACAAGAAGATTGACAGAAAGTGTTTGCTTGAGATCAATATCTGCAAGGAAATTATGCATCTAGAGTGCCTGCTGAGAGCCTTATGTTATGGCCATATACTTAGCCTTGGTGGTTGAAAGTGCCACTGTCTTTTGTTCCTTCAAGCTTTAGGACAATGGCCCTCTAGCCATCATGAAGATATAGCCTCAAGTTAATCTCCTCATGTTGAGATCCCCTTTATAGTCAGCATTGATGTAGCCCAAAGGCTTCATAGACCCTCTCAGACTCCTAGAGTACAAAATTTAGTAGTTCAAGGTATCTTTGATGTAGGTGAGAATATGTAGTAATGCTTTCTAGTAAGATGCACTGGGGTTTGCTTGGAAACAAGTGAGTAAGGTTACTACTGCATAGGATAAATTGGGTTTCATAGCTGCTTGAGCCCACATTAGTGCTCCCAGCCATTAATAGTATAATTTATCTGCTATAGATACCCTTTCTGACTCATTTTTACGTGTTGGTTAGTATAATGCCAGATGGCAATGGTGTGTGATGGGGGTTACAGTTTTCTATATTAAACTAGGGTGGGGCATAAAGGTATGTGTCATATGTTGTAGTGGAGCTCATTTTGTGTCATATAATACATGTCTAGTAGAGTTCACTACACTGTAGCAGAGCTCCACAATGTGTTGTAGATGTCAGGTTCTGCTGATGATGGGGGCTTGCAACAGCAAGTGGGGCCTTACTAGGCAGACTCAGCATCTACAGGGCAGTCCCAAACCTATGGGTTTGGGGAGAGATTGGGTTTGGAGGGGGTCTGGAGAGGGTGAGGCTATTTGAGGGCTTATGCAGAGTACCAGAACTTGAGATGAAGAAGGTAGCAAGGTCCCAGTAGCATTCTGGAGTGGTGAGGAGTGTTGGGGTGTGGGAAAGAAGTCCTGGAAGCTGAGATGAAAACCAGGAGACTGAGACAAAGACCAGGAAGCTGAGACAAAGACTGGGAGACTGAGACAAAGACTGGAAGACTGAGACAAAGACTGGGAGAATGAGACAAAGAGAGGATAGATCAAACAAAGACTAAGGGACAACAAGTGCATAAATTGTACAAGGCCATGGTATGATAGAGATTCAGGTAATATCAAAACTATTGTAACAAGGTGCTACCTATGGGTTAAATACCTGGCATGGATGAGGTCTAGGGCCAGCTTGGAAGGATTAGCTGGTGTAGTGAGTGTATTGCACAGGTGGGTGCAGAGACATCTACCAGAGCCAGGTGTGCTGGACTTTATACCTGGGTCAGTGCTGAGGCAAACCAGTTGTGATGCTGAATTGCAGATGGTGGATATCAGAGTTGGTTGTGCAGGACATATGGTTCCTGATAGGTGTTAAAGTTGGTCAGCTGGGTGTTAACTCAGGTGCAGGTGCTGGGGTTGATTATGTGATGTGCCAGGGCTCAACATGTGGCATGCCAGGGGGTGCCAGGACTGATCAGCATAGTGTCAGGTGTCTGTCAATCAGGCCCCAGGGTTTGGTGGATGTTCCAGGGTTGTTGTCAAGGATAATGGGGCTGATGGACTGTCCCAGTGTTGGGGTTGGTGTGGGTTATGACAGTAGAATATACAGCTACAGAATGTTGACAGTGTGTTGTACTATGCAATCTAGTGGATCTATATAGGTGCAGCTCTGTCCATGGATTTCTGCACAGTGGATAATAGATCTTGGAGTGGATTTGCAATGGATCACAGATTTTGGGCCATGCAGATGATGGAAACCATTGAATAAATGCTAAACATACAATGAAAATCTCAGACACATTTTCTACATACAAATCTGTATAGTATTTGTTAGCTATGCATTGTTTTCCAAGAAATAAATAACAGATTTGTGATGGATTTGTGACAAACAACAGATTTTAAATGATGGCAACCATTGAACAAATGTAAAATGTACAATGGAAACTTCTGACAGATTGTTCACACATTTGAATAGTTGTGTATAGTATGTGTTATCTTTCCATTGGTTTCTAAGTGAATAATGACAGATTTGTGATGGATAATGGATTTCAAATGTACAACAAAAACTTTTAATGGATTTTTTTACATATGAATAGTTGTGTATAGTATGTGTTATCTATCCAGTGGTTTCTCAATTATTAATGATGCATTTGAAATATTGGAAACTATTGAACAGATGCAAAACTCCTAACAGATTTTTTACATATGAATTATTGTATAGTATCTGCTATTTATTCATTGATATCTGAGCAATAAATGACATATTTGTAACAGATTTTTGATGGATTTGTAATGAATAATGGATTTTTGACCTTGTAGATGATGGAAACCACTGAATGGATATCAAATATACAATGGAAACTTCTGATGAATTTCCTATATTTGAATGATTTTATATAGTATCTCTTATCTATTCATTGATTTTGGGGTGACAGATGCTGGATTTAGCTACAGACTTGCAAGAGACAATGAAAATGTCTGACAGATTCTTTACATTCAAACAGATTTGAACCATTTCTCTTCTCTGTACATCTATTTCTACATGATAGATAATAGATTTAATGACATATTTGCAATAGATAATAGATTTTATAGTCTGCAGATAATGGAAACTATCAAAAAAGTTACAATTCACATATGTCATTTGTATGTTTAATATCCATCAACAGTTTCCATCATCCACAGGCTCAAAAATTCATCATCCACTGCAAGTACATTGCTAAATCCATTGCTAAATTGATCATCAATTACTCAAAAATGAATGAACAGAGAAGGGAAACTCTTCAAATCTGTTTGAATGTAAATAATCTGTCAGACATTTTTATTGTGTGCATAACATCCATTTACAGTTACATATTATTGTCACAACCCTCCAAAAGCCTTTCCCAGAACCCCCCAACTATCTCCAGAAGCCTCTCTAGGACCTCCATACAGCTTTTCCGCCAATCCTGATGCATACCAACCTTCCTGCCATCCTTCATGCCCAGATCACACCTGCTACCATGCACATTACCTAGCTGACACCCAGCCATCAAACATCATGCCACTTGCTGCAGTGACCTGAGCAGCACCTGGTCATTATCCAGCCATCATGCATTCCATCACTTCAGGAAACATGCTAAATATTGTGTCAAAAAATTTCAGGAAATATGTCAAATATTCTCTTGATGTTTTTTTTTTTCACAGATTGATAAATTTTTCTGTGTTTTATTTGAAGAAAAAATAATCAAAATAGTTGAAATGTTCTTGATGATTTTTTTGAGAAACACATAATATGTTTCAGCACATGTTTCTCAAAAAAACCTTTGTTGTGTTTGTGTGTTGTATCTTGAGAAACACTCTTTGTTTGTCTTAACTTTCTTCTTGAAAAACATGTGTTGGAATAACCTACAATACTTCTTAAAAACATCCAATCAAGAAATGTAACAATGTTATACAGAAACAATATACAAAAACACATGTCACATCACTCAGCACATCACTCAGTGCATGACCATTGATTTGTCCAGTAGAGCAATGCGACACATGTTTCTATTGACTATTTCCAGATGAAATTATAGAAATTTTCAAATATGTATTTCTTGAGAAGTATTATAAGTTATTCTGATGCATGTCTCTTAAGGTACAGTACAAGAAACACAACAAAGATTTATCAAGAAACACATGCTGAAACATATCATGTGTTTCTCAAGAAAATCATTGATAACATTTCAACCATTTTGATTATTTTTTCTTTGGATACAACACAGAAACATTTATCATTCTACAGAAAAAAAAAAACATCAAGAAGATATTTGACATATTTTCTGAAAATTTCTGACACAATAATTCACATGTTTCTTGAGAAAAAGGTGTCAGAAATTGAAAAACATATTTTTGACACCTTTTTCTCAACAAACATGCTACATTTCCTGAATTGATGCATCATGCATCATGCCATAAGTTAGATGCCCAGATCTCCATCAATCCTGCAGGCTGCCCATGCAATTCCTTCAAATACAGCTGTTTATCTGCCCTGCCACTATTCATAAAGCTCCTGGAACCACCTTAGATACCTGGACCACATATCTGTAGTATATAATGATCCTAGGTAGCTCAAATGTACTTTAGTCTTGATATTTTCATAACTTGTTGTTTTCTCTTCTTGTGCTTTCTTTCTCTCATCTTTTCTGCTTGCCTCAATTAATACTTGTTTGGCATGCACTACACCACTTAAACAAATCCTGGTCTCATCCAGGAACTCTGTACTTGACTTGACTTTCACCTAACTTCACTTCTTGAACCCTGGAGCAAGCTGTTGAATCCCAGACTTGCCCATTTCAATGTCTTGCATCTCAGACAATATTCTAGAGCACTTGACACTTAGATCACACATAGTCTGGCATGCAAGTTCACTTTATAAGAGTGTAGCTTCATTGGAAAAGGCCCTAGGTCAGCAGAACCTGACTGTCAGGGGACTCCTTATTTCTTCTTTCATTCTCCCATTTTACTGCTTCTATCTTTCCAACTCTATCTCTTAATACTACTTTCAGCCTCTGAGATGCTCTGGTTCTCTAATTACCCTTCAGACAAGTCTGGTCCTTCAACACTGCCAACAATCAGCTTATGTAAACCAAAGTTTTCCTTTCTGACTTTCAAAGTCCAGAATTTTCCTGCCTTGTTTGTATAATCTCTTATTTAGGCCCATTTCAGAGTTTTTACTATTTGGTTAGGGCTACAATTCTTTGTTGTTCTGTATAGTTGTTTTTCATGCTTCTAAGGCCCCAGAAGTGTCAGACCTGACATAGGGAATCCCTACACTTGCTCTCTTTGGATCTACCTCTGCCATGTGAGTAGTTATTGAGATATTGTTGGTATATACTTTAATATACTTTGACTAAGCCACAGTCTCCAGAGGCTGCTCTTACACTGACATAATATCAAAACTCTTCCTTGAACCATTCTCAATGGCTATGTATACTCAAAATTACTATCCTACAGAATACCAAGTCAATCTGTATGGATGCCTAGTACTCAACTATTACACCATCCAAGCACTCCAACCCAACTATCTGCAACCTCTGTACAAATCTTACCCCCTTTGTTGACACTGGGCTCTAGGCTTTGCTAGGAATGACCATGGACCATTGGTCAGTCAAGACCCACTACTTAATTCCAAGTTGATGCGCATGACTAATGGATCCCATTTTCAAATGCTGCCAGGCAGCCTGCCAGACACTCTACCCTTACTTTGACAGACCCTGCTCAGTACTCCCCAGCATGGGACCCTTTGCCCCAACACCCTATTACAGCGATAAATATTCACTCTCTCCACTCCATAAATGCTTGTATCTTGATTCTCAGCTCTGGTACTACCCAGCAGCCACCTCATCTGCCAGGACACTCTCCTCACCATTGAAATGATGACAACAGACTGAGGATCCAACAGTGCAACAAGATCCTGCAACTTTTTTGAATCACACCAGAGGACTTTGCACAATGAATCCAGAAATTACTCATAGAATTTGGACAGGACAACTTTAAAGGCACCCCAGAAGAATGAGCAAACTGTCTGATTGACTTCTAGGAACAACTTTCAACAGGAGATCTCCTGGAGAAAGTCAAGCTCAGATTTCAGTGCAACACCATCCTTCAGGAAGAAAACCCAGCTCTAATCAACAAAGTGCACACCTTGCCCTTGCCCTGCCCCTTCAATAATTCTGTGAACCCTGGCCTGCATATTTTTTTTTTCAAAGTCTGAATAGATCACAAGAACCTGAAGTACTTCTGGACAGCTAAGAAGCTCAATTATTGCCTAGCTCAGTGGTCCCTCTACCTGACTAACTTTACTTCTTCCTGCACCACAAACCTGGAAGGAGCATGGGGAAACTGGATGCTCTGTTCCAGGATGCAGACCACAGATCCAGGGCAGGAGACAATAACAACATCATCCTCCTATGCCAAGAGATGTTTGCTATCTGTGCACTAGAGGGAGTGTCAGTCCAAAAAAATGAGGTCAATGTTGTATGTGACATTCACTGAGGCAACTGGGAGGGACTCCATGAGAATTTGATGGTAAAGGCTACATTGACCCTATGCTCAGGATGATTCTCCAGCACCAAGTCTGTATGCATTAATGAGTGGGGCCTGCAGGATGAACTCTCACCTTCTAGAGCTGCATCTATTTTCCAAATAACATGGAGCTCTGGAGGCGCATTGTTGAGCAGCACCATGACTCTGAGTAGGTTGAAACTGGTGTCCTGCAACTACTGGTGGCCCCAGATGTCACAGTACATTGCCTCCTACACCGATACCTGTGACTTGTGCCTTTGGACAAAACCCTGATGCCACCTCCTGGTAGGACAGTTGCACCCCCTTCTTGTAAGGATGACCTCTGGAAGCTATAGCTCTTACACACAGCTAGCAGAGGGAAATCCAAAAAGTATATTAGTGTATGTATAAGTAATTAATAATAGCTGCATACCTGGCAGAGGAAAATCTAAAGAGAACAAGTCTAAGGATTCACTCTGCCAAACACTTAAAGAAAATGAAAAGTAAGTCACATGATATGTAAGTCACATGTAATGATCACATATCCAAATCACCTGTTTGGGTCACATGTCTGAGTCACATGTCTGGGTCACATGTGCAGCTGAGTCTGAAAAGAGGGAGTAAATGATGGCTAGATAGCTGGAAAAACTCTGTCTTTTGAAACTCAGACCAATTTGACATTTGAGGGAGTCTGGCATCAGGCTGAGTAAATCAAAGGAGTATGGCCTGTGCTATCCTCCAACCAAGTAGGCAGAAGTCTAGAGAGTTGAGAGTAGAAGGCTGAGAAGTGAAGAAATAGACATGAAATAGATATGAAATAGTAGTCTCCTGACATCACCCCTTCTCTAGAGTGCAGTGTCTTGATGCACTGGGTAAAAATAGTTCCTAAGTGCTTGGTCCACCTATGAGGCAGGATAAATGCCTTGAATGGCCCATGGAGCCTGAGGTTGTTGATGGTAGAAGTCCCAGATAAGTGCTGGGGCATGGATATTCTCCTGCAGCTCCCAAGAAATGTCCTTGATTCTATAGCCCTTCCACTTCACCTTGAACTGAAGTTTGTAATGGAACAAGCAGCTATCCAACATCTGCTCCACCTCATACTTGTCCTCATCATCCACTAGGACTGGTGGTGGTGGGGGTTGAGGGTGATGGCCTGATATTGGGTCCTCAGGAGCTGGAGTCAGTTTTACCACATTGAAGACTGAGTGGAGTCAATGCATGGATGCTGGCAGCCAGAGTTGATAGGCTAGAGGACCAACCTGTTATTCTGCCACATAGGGGCCTAGACAATGATGAGATAGCTTCTGAGAGAGTCGTGTTGTGAAAATGTCCAATTGTCAGGTACCGCTGACTAGGGGGGCTTCCAACTGTAAGCGGGTCCTTACTAGGCGGACTTGACGTCTAAAGGGGTAGTCCCGGACAGAGAGCAGGAGTTCTGGAGGAAGTCCGGATGGTTGGGAGGTGCTCCGGGGTTGCGCGGAGTACCGGGGTTTTGAGCGGGAGGGTGGTCGAGGTTCCGGGCAAAGTCTGGGACCGAGGGAGGGGGTGCAGGAGGTGTGTGGAGGCGAGAGAGGAAAAACCGGGAGACTGAGACGAAGTCCGGGCGTCTTTTAGATTGCGCAGAGGCTCCCAGGTGTCGTCTTTGGGTCCGTAGCCGGACCACCACACGAGGTAGTGGACCCGTCCACGGATCGTCCGGGAGTCAAGGATGCGGTCGACTTCATATCGATACTCGTCATCTACTTCGAGGGGCGGTGGGGGGTCCGGTCATTGCCCCGGGAAGGGTTCCAGGGCGTGTTTCTCGAGTAGTCGTACGTGAAAGACGGGGTGGAGTCCTTTCATTCCTGGGGGGAGGTTGAGCTTGTACGCGTGAGAGGATATCTTCCGAGTGATTTTGAAGGGGCCAAGTCGCTTGTGATCGAGCTTGACGCAGGGGCAGCATGTGCGGAGGTTGCGTCGGTCGAGCCAAACCAAGGTTCTGGGGGTCCAGTCAGGCGTGGGGTGCCTCCAGAGGTCAGCGTGTTTGGAGTAAGCCTTGTTGGCCATGTCAATCTCTTCCCGGAGGAACGCATGGAGGTCCGGAGGTCCTGGGCGACTTCGTGTGCGACGTGGGAGGGGATGTTTTTGAGGGAGAGGGTGAGTCGGGGGTTGTAGCCTTTGTTGGTGAAGAAAGGGGAGACTCCGGTGGCGGAGTGGGGGGTGTTGTTGTAGGTGAATTCGGCGAGGGGTAATTCAGCGCGCCAGTCGTTTTGAAGGTAGTTGACGTAGAGCCGGAGGTACTGCTCCAGGGTTTGGTTGACTCGCTCGGTCTGCCCGGTGGTTTCCAGGTGGTAGGTGGTGGAGAGGTTGGTTTTGACGTCAAGGGCCTGGCACAGGGACGTCCAGAACTTTGAGACGAACAGGGGTCCGTTGTCGGAGATGATGTTGTTGGGGAGACCATGTTTGGAGAAGACATGTTCCAGGAAGAGCCGGGCGAACCCTGGGGCGTCGTCGGTCGTGTGGCATGGGATGAAGATCCCCTGCTTTGTGAGGCGGCAGACGACGACAAGGATGGCATTGAACCCTTCTGACTCCAGGAGTTCAACGATATGGTCCATAGAGATGGAGGACCAGGGGCGTCGTCCAATGGGGAGGGGTTTTAGCAGTCCGTAGGGTTGGTGGTGGGGGACCTTGGCCCGGAGGCAGGTTTTGCAGGCTCGGACGTACCGGGTGACGTCCTTCTTCAACCCGGGCCAGAAGTAAGTGCGGGAGATGAGCTGGAGGGTTTTGCGGATCCCTGGGTGGCCTCGTAACTTATGGTCATGGTGTTGTCGGAGGATGTCGAGGCGTATGTTCTTGGTGTCCGGGGCGTAGATGCGGCCCTCGCGGAGGAGCGTTTTATGGTCGGGGGAGAGGGTGAAGGTGGGGTTGGGGGGTTGTTGGTCGGCGGGGGTGTTTCGGGGGTCGTGTTGGGTGAAGTACTCGT
>JAGGAT010000940.1:0-14291 GCA_017657195.1 Termitomyces sp. T70a | reverse complement strand
AGTGTGTGGGGCTCGGGTTGCTTTGTATGTTATCTATTCCTCCCAGGGGGGCGTTCAACTCCCATACCCACTAAAACCCTTATTGCCGATCTCCATGCCCTGTGTGGTCTTTTGTTTTCTTCCAGAAGTGTGACCCAGGTTTCTGCGATTAGTTTTTCATCTAGCGCTCTTTTCCCGTATCGTGTTTCATCTGATGCTAGGCAGTCCATTTTTACGCGTTTCATGATCGTTTCGCGCCATCTGCACTTCACCTCGTTTGTTGTCGGTATCCGATCGGGGTCCGCTTCTCTTCTTATTTTCCACTCACACCTCAGTTTCCATATTAGGCGAGCGGACTCTGATATCGTTATGCGGTACATTCTGCTGCTAGCTTCCGTATCCTCTCCACTTTTGTGTGCTGGTCATGCCAGATTGCAGCCTAGTATCAGTCCTATACTTGGGTTTTGCCAGATTAAACCCCTTTCCTCACAGAGGGTCTTTGTAAGCTCCCATATCGTCTTTTGGCCTGTCGCCTTACATTCTGTCAGGATATGTTCCATATCCTCAGTAGTGTCGCATTCATAGCATTTTCCTCTTGTTTCGTAGTTTGGGATTTTATCCCAGTAATCGCCTATCCTATATGCGTTGTGTAGTGCTTTCCACAGGAAGGCTCGGGACTCTTTTGTTATCGTTCTATCCTTGAGGGAGTTCCAGATGTTTTTATCCTTTGGTGGGTTGCCGTTCATGTCTTTCAAGGCCCACCTTGTCTTATTGAGGTTTATAATTGTTCCTCTCCTCCACGGGGTGCTCTTCCTCTCTATTATCCCTTTATAGAGAAGGGCCTGTGTTGCGGTGTTTAGTTTGGCACCTTGTGCATTGTGTCCCTCCGCTGGAGTTATGGTGAGTTCTGGGTCCGGGGTTTCTCTTGTTCCTTGTTTTGCTAGCTCATCGGCTTTTTCGTTTCCTTTTAGACCGCTATGTCCTTTTACTTTTGTAAGGACGGTTTGCCCTACCCTGACTCTTAGGTGGGATGCTGCGGCTCTTA
Source organism: Termitomyces sp. T70a (assembly GCA_017657195.1). Taxonomy (NCBI): domain Eukaryota; kingdom Fungi; phylum Basidiomycota; class Agaricomycetes; order Agaricales; family Lyophyllaceae; genus Termitomyces; species Termitomyces sp. T70a. The sequence goes on along the minus strand of JAGGAT010000940.1, from coordinate 13,267 downwards.
GTACTTCTTTGTTTTCAACGCCTATCCATCCATTATCTTCGCAGCAGCCTAGTGTTTTAGTTAGTCCATCTATAGTGATTTTTGAGTCACTCAGGATTTCCAGGTGGTCGTGTATGTTTGTGCTTTTTGCTGCTAGCAGTATAGCTAATGCTTCCCCAGCATTATTTGTTTGATCCAAGCAGGTTGGTACTCTGACTGCTGCGTTCCTTGGGTCTTCGTCTCCGAACCATATTCCTGCCCCCGCTTTTGCATTTTTGTATCCATTGTTTTCACATGAGCCATCTGTGTAGACTTTCGTCCACTGTGCTGGGCCTATCCGTAGTGTGTTTTCCTCCAGGTTCCTTGTATTTGCCTGGCCTCTTCTTTCGTTTGTCTTATCTTCTTCCTTATTCTCTTTTGTGAAGATTCTGAAACCTTCGTCTAGGGATCTTACTCTAAGGGTGTCTTTGTCAAAGAGTGTGGAGTCCTCATTCCTTATTCTGTTTCTCACTCCTTCATTTATCTGCCTGGCTTGCTCCTCTCCTAGGCTTAGGGGGTTCCATTCTTTTCCTAGTTTGCCTAGTAGTTTTCTTGCACTTAGACCACATCTATGCGGGTTTCTGCAACCTTTTCCTCGAGTTTCTTTGCATTTCTCACATTTACAGTTTTTTCTTGGCCTGTGTCCTTCGTTTATTTTTCCGTTTGTTTGCTTTATGAGGTCCAGTAGGTCTCGGACTGTTTTTATTCCGTGGTTTTGTCACTGGCATTTTGCTGCCGTTGTGTTAAAACCAGGGTGTTTTGCTCCTATTAGCCCGGTATGGTACTATATCGGCATGTCTAGTTTGCTCGTTGGCCCAAGCACGTTTGGTGGCAGTGTTAGACTGTGCTTCTGCGCAGCGTTCAGCATTTTCCTCAGGGATCAGGGTAGGCCGTTTTCGCACTCTTTTGCATTTGCTGTGAGGTATTGAAGGTATATATTATGGTACACTCCGTCTTTTTTTATGTTCCATTTCTTGTTTAGTCCCATTTCTATTAGGGAGTCCGCTATTTTAGCCCATGTCAGCCTTTCCTTGCTCATGTCTAAGTACCTTTTCGCTCTCATGAGGTCTATAGCCTTGTTCCTTGCTTTAATGTCTAGCAGTTTTTTCCCTCCTTGTTCGATTGGCCTGCATAGTGTGTCCAGGCCTACTGTTGGATGGTTCTTTCCGCTCCACATGAAGTCTCTTATCATTCCAGTTAGTCTTTGTTCTATTTCAGGTGGCATTCCTTGTACGCAGGCTCGATACTGTGTCCTGCCTCCTACTACCATTCCGATTATCAGGCGTCTGCCGTCTATTGTTGGGTGTCCCTTATCCCATCGCTTTAGGTCGTGCTCAATCTTCTCTAGTGTTGGTGTCCATACACTGGCATTGTCAATGTTGTTCCCTATAAACGCTCCTAGGAGTCTTATTGGCTCTCCATCTTGTGCTATTTTAATTTCCTTGGTGATGTTTGCTTCCATTCCTACTGTTTTCCTTGTCCTTATAAAGTCTTCCCTAAAGGGTTTCTTCCCCAGCGGGACTATAGCTGTCTTGGGTGTATTAAATTTTCCACCGAATGCTTTGCACCAGCTCTCTAGTATGGCTTGCAGGTCTCCTATGTCATCTTCTTCTGACATGTAGATCGTTGTGTCGTCTGCAAAGAGCTTAATTATCAGGCGTTCTGCTTCGCCTTCCATCTCTATGCCTTTGAGGTGTGATTTTCTTACCATCTGTGCCAGAGATTCAATGGCTAGGTTGAAGAGTAAGCACAACATTGGGTCTCCCTGCCTTACTCCCCTCTTTACCTTGAAGGGGGTACTTTTTTCCCCATTTATTATGACCATTGTTTCTGCCTCTTTGTACAGTGTTTTGATGGTCTCTATGAAATGTTTGGGGAAGCCAAATTTTCCCAGTGTGGCCCATATGAAGGCATGTCTTATTTTATCATACGCTTTTTCTTGGTCTAGACATACTATCATTCCATTTATTCCTTTCTTTTCCCCCCATGCTAGGATAAGGCTCGCCAGCTCCATCTGGTCTTCTATTTGGCAACCTTTCATAAAGCCTGCCTGGTCTGGGTGTATTATGTTTGGGGTGACCTCTGCTAGTCGATTTGCAAGTATTTTTGTCAGGATTTTGTAGTCCGTGTTTAGTACGGTTATTGGTCTGTAGTTGCCTATATCTGTTTGGTCTCCTTTTTTATAAATGGGGCAGAGCCAGCCTTCAGCAAAGTTTGTTCCTGTCTCTATCCCAAAACTCTCTATGTCATTGTACAGTATCGTGAGGTATTTCACTATGTCTGGTTCATACTTGCTTTGATTTTCTGGCCTTTGATTTTTGTCCTCTCCTTCTTTTCCAGGATCCATTAGAGCATTCCAAACTTCTTGTGGTATTCCATCGAGTCCTGCTGCTTTACCGTTTGGCAGTTCTTCTATTGCTTTCTGGACTTCGTCACTTGTTATGTGTTTGGCCATCATTTCCATGTGTTCCTTTTGTAATCTTGTCATTATGTATTTAAGGACTTCCTTCTTATTTTGCTTATATTTGTTTTTGTCCTCCACCTGGTCTCTATTCCGCAGGTTGTTGTGGTATTTGCTGGTCAGGTTTGCCATTACCTTTGAGCGCCTGCTTAGGGGGGCATTTGGTCTATCTGGGTCCTTCAGTGCGGTTATTATATCCCGGGTCTTTGTTTCCTTGTTTGCATTTATCCACGGTTTTCGTAGTGTTTCGCTTTCCAGAAAGTATTTAGTTGCTGTGTTGTTTCGTACTCTTTCCTGTTTTATTCTCTTAAGGTCCCATATTCGTTCATCCAGTATTGCTGCCTCCATTCCTTTCCTTTGGTCGTCCCATTTGCTGTTGTTTAGGATTTCTTTTTTATCTCTTTTGAGCGCTTTCAAGTTTTTGTCTATTTTTGAGGTAGTACATTTTGCAGTCTGGCGTATTATCTCCATCATTTCGTCCTTCATTTTCTTATGGACTTTTTGTGGGTTTCTATCATTTGTTCTCTGTTCTTTAGCCTTTAGGATTTTGGCGTGGTGACTTTGTACGAGTTTCCTCAGTTTGTCTTTTAGGGTTTTATGTTCTAGCAGGAAATTTGGCATAGCATATCTTCCAGGGCCTTGATGGGGTAGCCTCGGGTTTATTATGCTCATGTGTGTGAGTAAGTGATCTGTCTGTAGGCTTGTTCTTTCAATTTCCCAGTTGTGCATGAAGTTCATGAGATTTTCTTTTACATATATCCTGTCTAGTCTTGATTGCGCACTTCCGTTTTCTGTTCTGTACATAAAGTTTATCTCTGTTGGGTTTTCTCTCCTCCACCCGTCAACTTGGTCTAGGTGGTTTTTTAGGTTTGTTAGCGCATTTACCGCGTTTTGTGGGTCGTTGTGTGGGGGGAGCCTATCTGCTGAGTCTTCAACTATATTGAAGTCACCCATTACACACGTTGGTTTTTCCCATCCTTTAGCTTTTCATTTTCTCATTATCCGTTCCCAGAATTCCTTATTGCAATTTGTTTGATTTGGGGCATAGACTGCCATGCATGATATAGTCATGTCTTGGGTCCAGGGTATATCTACTTTTATCGCTCTTCCTTTTATTAGTACCTTAGAAGTGGTGTTCTTCCAGCTTGTCGTGCCTTTATTCAGGATGACTGCCACTCCCATTTTGTTTGGGGTTGACTCATCCAGTGTTGAGATGAAGTGTAACCTCTTACTGTATGTTTTGTTTAGGCTTTCTTGTTTCTTCTTTGTAAGGTGTGTTTCCTGGACTGCGAGTATGTCTATTTTCTCTTGTATCATCAAGGTACTTATCTCGCTCCATTTGTGCTCTGTGTTTATTGAGCCTGCTCCTTTAATATTTAGGGTTGCTATTTTCAGGGCTCCTCTTTTGTTTCTTTTTTGTGCGTTGGATAGTCTCTCTGTGACCTGGGGGGTTGCCTCCTTTTCTTTTTGAGCAAGGTCGTTTTGTGGTGCTTCTGGAGTGCTATATTCCTTTCCCCCATCACTACCTTCCGATGTGGACAGTGTGGTATTGACTATTTTGTCGTTTATAGGGGGCGTTGTGCCTTCCCTCCTTGTTCTGGGGGTACCCGTTTGTCGGATATTGGACGTTTCTGTCATGTCGCTTATGGTGTTTCTATCCACTTGGGGTCACTCTGCCTGTGCCCTCTGTGGGCTTCCACCTTCTTTTCCTTGACGGTGGTCATCAGAGGATTGATCGGTGGTTTGGTCTAGTCCCCTTCCCACCGTCGAGGAGCTGTTACCGTTGTACCTGTATAAATCACCTATGTTAGTTGTATGTTCCGTTATCTTGTGTCTGTCTGTCATATTGTATAGTTAGTAGAAAAGGGGGGGGGGGGAGGGTGTTTTGCGTGCTTTTAGGCTCTCTGCCTCTGTTTCTCTTTTTTCTGTTTTTTTGGGGGCTCGGTCTATTGGGCATCATATTTATTCCGTCATTGCTCTATGTGTTTCTGGCTATGTATATGTAAGGTTTTACATGCAGCCACGCCCTCGCGGCTGGTAGCCAGTTCCTCTGCCTCTGTGGCTTTGTCCTCCGCCCCTGGGGCGTCCTCTTCCCCTTCCTCATACATAGGGCTTGCAGTGAAAACTGTCTTCCTGATCCTCATCTATGAAGTCCATTGTTCCAGCAGTATCTCCTGGCCCATTTGGTTTATATCCCAGCCATCCAGGGAGCCTTGAGAAGGAACAGTTGTACAAGTCGTGGTCCGCTGACTTGCACCCCGTGCACAGTAGTTGTTCATTTGCTCCAGTTAGCGCGTAGCCTTTACCAAAGGTGAGCGTTTTGAAGACACATGCTCTCATCTTCCTCCTTAGGAGTCGATACTCTTCGTCCTTATAGCCTGGGTCGTTCACAAAGTACAGGTTCCAGCATCGGACTATGCTTGTTCCCTGCTTTATTGGAAGGAAGGAGGCGCGGATGTCGAGTATTTGGTCAAGAGCGTCCTCTGTTGGCAAGTCTGATTGGTTCTCGATTATTGCTCTAATTTCTGGGGACATGCGGAAGGTTCTTTTTGCCAGTTCCTCTACAAGTTCTCGGGCCCCTTCTGTGTCATTATAAGCAAGACCTCTCATTGTTAGGATATAGAGTGGTCGTGGGGGGTTTTTGGGTAGGAAGAAGACTGTTGCATCTGGGGATGCTACGACTTCTAGATCCAGGAGTCGTTGTGCCTGCTGGTGGTCAAGGCCCGCTATTAGGAGGTGGTAGGGATGTGGGTATCTATTTTCGCCACTGGGAGGCAGGTTTTGGTCTGGGAAAATAACTGCTAAGCTCTCGTCGCATTTGACATAGATCAGGTTCTTTATCACACTCTTTATCATATCGCCCGTTCTCATCTTTCCTACTTCTGATGGCTTGTATTTGGCTCTGTATAGTCATGCCCAGAGTGTGGGTTCAGCTATGTCTTCCCATTCGTTTCGGGTTTCATTTGTGATGTTGAAAGCTGGGTCGGCTGCAAGGTGTACTCTTGGCCACCTGCCTGGTGGAGTTGCGGTTCATCTGAATCCCTTTCCATTTGTTGTTATGTCTCCTGTAGTTGTCTTGAACCATAGGTCAGGGTCGTTGTCATCACGGTCTCCTTGTTCCCACCCTTTGTTGGAGCCTTGGTTTGGAGTTGATATTTTCATCGGGCTCTCTCCTCTCCTGTCGTATCTAGGAGGGTTGAATGGCTCGAATGTAGGGGTGGGTTGGGCATTTCTGTGTTCAATCGTGCATACCAGGGGCTCCTTTGTGGTGAAGATTTGTGTTTTTACCCCGCCTGTTTGTCTGGCGGGTGCATGTGGTCTGGTTCCAGCCTTGGGCGTATTGCTTTTACCTCTCCTCCTTTCTCTGTCTGCAACGTTGTCTTCTTCGTCTGTGTAGTCCAGGGCCGATATTGACAGGGTTGGGCTCTGGTTTGGAGTTTTGCAGTAGTTATCTTCCCCTCCACTGGAGTTGCTCCTGTTATCGGTTGCTATGCGTTTCGGCAGTCTTTCCTTTAGGGGGGAGTCTGAGTGTGGGCGTTTATTTGATTTATGGGATTTCTTCGCCACCTTTTTTGTCTTTTTACTACGGTTTTTCTTCGGCGTGACTGTCTGCCAGCCTTCGTTTGGGTTTCTCTTTCCCAGTAGTGCGTTTACGTCCTCGCTTGCTTGGCCTAGAGTGTTGTCTACTTCTATTTCCATGGTCTCTTTCACATCTATACTCTTTTTGAGGCTTATCTGCTCCTGTGTGGACATTATGAGCATAGAGGAGAGTGGTGTCCCGGGTGAGGATGCTTTGGGGCTATCCACTCCTCTCTGGTCTGGATGGTTCATCTTTTTTGGCGGGGGAGTAGTGGATCTCGTGTGTTTCGGGGGGGAGCCTGTCACAGCCTCAGCGTATGAGCATTCTGATAGTGGGCTCAAAGGTCTTTCCATGTTTTGTATGGCTGTTTTGTTTTCTTTCATTTTTTGGGGGGGTGGTTTGGGTACTCCGGTTCTTACCGGTTTTCTCCGATTCTTCCCCTTCTTTTCTCCCATTGTGGGTTTCCTTTCTATGTTCTATGTGGTTTTACGGACGTGTAATTGTTTGTTCTTTCCATTCCTGTATCCAGTTGTGGCGGGCCGTTTTTCTTTACAGTTTACGGGCCCTCGGCTATTCATCTCCTTTAGTTTTGCATCTACTTATCTATTTTACGCTTGGTCAAGATGGGGGGGAGAGTTTTTATAACTCAGGCATCCAACTTAAGGTGCTGCTTCTGTAGCTAGCTGCCCTTTGCAGGCTACTTGGTGTCCATTTGGTCTACCAGCTGATGCTGTTGCCCTCAGGCACGTGTCTTTCCATGAACTGTGATGGTGGTTCGGGTTAAAGTTGCCCCCCAATTCATGGTTTTGTGTAAGGTGGTAGCTTGCCCTTGTCCAATTGATTTTTATTTCAATTTCCATCTGATTGTTGTAAGGAAATAAACACATGGGCTGTAACTTGTTCTTTGTTATCCAAATCAGAACCATTGAGAATGAAAATCTAGATCAAGAAGGGTTAGCAGGCAGCAGGGGACTGTCACCATGCAATGGCCTAAAATTGAAGCAGTTGCCTGAAGATCTCTGAGCTTTGCTTGCTGGGATTGTTATGCCCTTCAATGTGATTCATGCCAATACAGACCACTTTTTTCTTTCTTTTCTTTCTTTCTTTTTTTTTGCAATGAAAGTGGATTCTTTATGTAATCTGGGGCATTTTCAGACTGTATTTTTATGCTAATTGGACATGGTCTATTTGAAGATGTCGAAGAGTCCGTAGACAGGACCTGATTTACACTGAAAATGTGAGTATGACAGAAGTAATTCCTGGACGAGCAATTATTGTGAAAACAAGATGGCATAAGAATGATGAAATAACAATACTAGCAATATATGCCCCAAATGTGACAAACAATAACGGAACTGAAAGTAGACAGTTCTGGAATAAAATACATGATTTCATTTGCGAGCACCCAGAAATAAAAGTAGATGTCCTGATAGGAGATTTTAACATTGTGGAGGATGATCTTGACCGGCTACCAATGAGGAGTAACCCAGAGGAAGCCCTGGATGCACTAGATGACTTAAAAAGTAAGCTCAAAGTCCGAGATGGCTGGAGGAATACTTACCCAGATAAGAGGGCATACACCTTTAAACAAGAAGCAACCCAAGCCATGTCTTGCCTGGATAGAACTTATCTATCTGATAGCATGATTGAAACTGCCAGAGAATGGATGATCTCAGCATCTGGAATACCAGGCACAGACCATGCAATGGTCTCAGTACAGATCACACATCCAGAAGCCCCAGTGGTGGGGCGGGGAAGGTGGACTTTAAAAAGTCACATACTGAGAGATAAGAAGTTCCGAAATATGGTCATAAGTGAAGGACAGAAAGCGCTGGAAGAGATTGAGTTATTTAACTTCACCAGATCAGAGGAAAAGAACCCACAGACCATATATAAGTCATGGAAGGAAAAAATACTTGAAACTGCAAAACAGAGGGATAAAGAGATAGTTCCTAAGTACAACTGCGTGAAAAAGAAGCTGGAAAAATCACTTGAGGATTCCCAGCATAATTTAAGCCTTGATGAAGAAACGAGACAGGAAAACATAATTACCATAATGGGCCAACTTGAAGCTTTAGAATGAAAAACCACATGGAAAAAAGAAATATGATTACAATCAATGTTGGAGTGATGCTCGGTGTCTACCTAAACAAGCCGGGTCTCAATCCTGATATACCCATTCTGTTGTATGTTTCTCTTTCCTTTCTTGTACATACCTTATTGTTCTTGTCACCGATCTTGTTGAGGTGACCCTTATATCTCTGTACTCGCCTAACGGCGCACCACTCTCTTTATATACTTTTTACCTTTGTGTTGCCTACCTCAGACGTGTCCTTACGCACTCTGAGGTGGGCTTATCTACTTACATTCAATCCATATTACATATTTATAGTCACCTAGTATATTGTCAACTATTCTAGGTGAATACATTGTTTAAGACGTGTCCTTACGCACTCTGAGTATATTGTCAACTATTCTAGCGAGTATAATAATTACAATCAAGAATAGAATTGAAGGAGAAACAATGTGTAAATATTGGACAAGATCTAACAAGGCAGCAAAACCTAGAGACCTAATTTATGCATTAAAAAAGGAGGCTGGGACCGAATATGGAAGAGGATATGAGTCCCACACTAAGAAGATGGCAGAGTTAGCAAGGAATTACCATGATAAGCTTCAATACCAGAGACGAAACATTCCACCTGAGATCCAAGAGGAAAAAACACAGAAGGTCCTAGGCTCCATATCCAAAAAGTTGAATAACACCCAGAAGGACAGCTTAAAGAAAGAGATGTCACTGACAGAACTAAAGAAAGCACTTAAACACTCAAAGAACAGCTCTGCTCCGGGTCTTGATGGCCTCACATATGAGTTCTGGAAATCAATAAATGATCAATTTATAGGAGACTCTAAACAAAATAATCAAGGAGGCAAGAGAAAACCAACTTTCAACATACTCAGGTTACTGGAACTAGTGTTTACAAATATACAGAGATATGGAATAACTCCTGGAACAGATTTTGCAGAAGGATGGATGTGCCCACTTTACAAGAAGGGTGAAAAGACAGGTATAGCTAATTACCGTCCAATAACATGTCTGAATATGGACTATAAACTATTCACAAAAACACTAGCAACTCGCCTTGCAATTGCGATCTCTGACCTTATCCACCCTAGTCAAGCAGGTTTCATTCCAGGGAGAAGTATTACAGAGCAAACTAAGCTGATACACATGATGCTACATTATGCAAAGACTGAGGAACAAAACAGGATGATTGTCGCACTTGATCAAGAAAAAGCGTATGACAAAATTGAACATGACTACTTCTGGAGAATGCTAGAAAAGTTTGGATTATCATCAGAGTTTGTGAATACTGTAAAATCCTTGTATAGTTGTGCAGAAACTAAGGTAATGATTAATGGACATTTAAGTTCACCTTGGCAGATAACATGAGGAGTATGACAAGGGGACCCCCTCTCATGCCTACTCTTTGACCTAGCTATTGAACCTCTTGCAGCATTGCTAAGAGAGTCAAAATTGAAGGGATACCAAATACCAGGTCAACATGAAAGGCTGATTGCCAGCCTATTTGCAGATGATACAACGACCTTCCTATCAAATGAAGATACCTTTGAAAACCTGGAAGCTATCCTTGATGACTGGTGTATAGCATCAGGGGCCAAGTTTAACACTGCAAAAACTGAGGTAATACCAATGGGAGAAATTAATTTTAGAGAAAAATTATTCAATGACCAAGAATTGAGAGAAGGAGGGCTAAAAATTCCTGGAAGAATCCACATTGCAAAAGATAGTGATGCAACAAGAATCTTGGGAGCATGGTTTGGAAATAACACCAATTTAGGAGCACCATGGACAAATACAATTGAGAAGATCGACAAGTGCCTGGACAACTGGGAAAAAAGTCACCCAACAATGGAAGGAAGACAGCTGATTGCACAGATGACAATTGCTGGAATGACACAATACCTTACCCAAGTGCAAGGAATGCCCCAACATATTGAGAAGCAACTAACAAAGAGAATGAGCAGGTTCATGTGGGAAAGCAAGGCACCACAGATCAATATCCAAACACTGCACCAAAAGAAAGACAAAGGAGGAAGAGTCCTTGTTGACATAGTATCAAGGAATAAAGCAATTGCAATTATGTGGCTTAAATTCTACTTAAGTTTTGGACCAGATTGTCTACTCTGGGCCTACATTGCAGACATACTGATGGCAAAAAACACACCAAAAATAGAAGAAAGAGTGGACATAAGGATAAAATGGAGCCCCTTCCTCCAGTCATGGAAAACTAGGAGCGTAACTAAGCAGGGCACCATTGTGGACCTGACTGAACTGCAAAAAACAGCAATGGAGTTTGGGGTCCACTTGGAAGGCCTGGCCTTTGAGAAGGAAATCTTGAGGGATGTGCCAATTTGGTACCATTTTGCTGCAAACAAAAAGCTGAGAAGAATGAACTCAGGGCAAGTGGCAGAGTGCTTAAAAACCAAACACAAAGTCCAATTAGTAGGTGACATGGAAAAACTTGCAAGCTCTCTAAGTCAACCAGATCACATCCACTCAACTGAATGTGAGTGCCTGGGATGCATGTCCATAGAAAACAAGACCAGATGCCTGCATCTAAACCTCTGTGTCTGTAGAGCAAGGAAGATGCTAGACCTGATCCCAAGTAAATGGAACCCATCTGTGGAGCAGCCCAATGATAGGATAAGTAATGACTTGGAAGATAACAAGAATGAGAATTGTAGACCATTTAACCACCATTTGACTATCAGTGGCACACTAGGAGACATTTTTAGAATCTTTACATCAGATCCCAGAATAGACAAAACATACAGTCTAGGTGAACAAGATGTACTGCATGAAGCACTTGAAGTATGGATCCAGGGGACCATAGAACCAAAAAACCTCTCCAGAGGTCAGCCTGCTCTGGGAGCAGGAGTAGTCTTCAGTGAGAGAGCGGACCTCAACTGTGGAAGAAAATGGTTTAATATAGGACAGAGCACAAATATGAGTGCAACTTTACTGGCAATCATTCTAGCCTTGTTAAAGTGTGGAACAAGAACCCCACTTACTGTGCTAGTATGGTCTAAAGCAGTTTTTGAACTCCTTATGGAAAATATAGAGGACTTGAAAGACAGAGGCTTCCAGGGAGTAAGAAATAGTGGACTGCTGAGAACACTAATAAGCTGACTAAGAATGCACAGAGCAAGAATAACAATATGGGACATATCAGAGGAACTTCTGAGTAAGAAAGCCAATGCCACACTAACCTTAGCAAATGAGGCAATAAAGGGTCACAGTCTGATGGCACTGCCCCCAACACTAGTAGAACTGCACCTAACAGGGGCTAAGTTATCCAAAATGTTGCAGGCCCTTGCGTACCACACAATAAGAGATCTGAAAGTGATTCCCACTAGACCAAGAACAGAGAAGATGATGAAAAAGATTAGACAAAGTGTGAGGCAATTATGCAGAAAGAGGCCTTCAGAACCTCAAGTCTGGAGGGGCACTCGGTGTAAAGACTTCTCAAGACAGATAAGAATCTTTCTATGGAAAGGTATACATGATGCCTACAAAATTGGTTCATACTGGGACCATCCCAACATGAAGCCAGAGCTGAAAGCCTGTAGACTGTGCGTACATGACAATGAAGTGGACTCCATGAACCATATACTGTCCTCCTGCACCAGCCCTGGCCAGAAAATTATATGGAGACTGGCAAAGAACCTATGGAAGGAAAGAACGGGGAAGGACTTACCTGAACAAGATGTGAGCACTGTTCTTGGTAGCCCACAAGTGACAATAGAAGGAAGGAACAAAAGAGAATCTGTAGGCCTCTTCCATCTATACAGAATTCTAGTAATAGAATCTGCATACCTTATCTGGGTACTGCAGTGTGAAAGAGTGATCCAGAAAGGCAATACCCCATACTTAGCAGAAGAAATAACAGGGAGGTGGAAGAAAATGATAGACTCTAGAGCTGCCCTGGATGAGAAACTAGTAAGTCTCAGGTCAGGAAAGAGTGCAATCACCATGACCCTAGTGGAAAGTACATGGAAAAGAACCGGCCTAAGCATGGCCTTTGCAAGGCCAAGAGTAGAGGCCGAAGGCGGAGTTTTAGTGGGTATTGAGCCTGGAGAAAGAGGGGGGATAGGCTGAACTAACCTCCCTGGGCTTTCGGAGTCCCACACTTAGTGCATAAAGGCATTTCCTCATGGAACTATTATTGCTGGATAGCTAACGGAAAACTTGGTAAAACTGCCCTCTGCAGCTTAGCTCAGCTCAGCTCAGCTTGTCACATAATGAGTACTATACTACCACGTTCCTTTTTGTAGCCGGTGGCTACAGGTAGAACAATCTTGCGTGGTTCACGCAGTAGCTGAATCAGACCAAGATATCGGATTAGACTAGATACGTTGTGAATACAAGATGTTGTCTTTACGTAATCTACCGATGCGCATCACGGACGCGCGTTACGATCTATATAAGGCAAGAGAGCGCGCTACAGCGCGCTCGGACTAAGTATAGGTAACTCGCTGGTTACATACCCCCCTTTTAGACCGATGCACGGTCTAGAGTAACCCTGATGGGTAGTTCACGATGGCGTCATGGTGACGCCTGCGGTTGCCGAACAGACAGCTTGTACGACCACGTCGTACGGATAAGACATTGGATACTAGCGAGGCAAGTCAACTGCCTCGGGTCTAGTAGCCATGTGCACTACGACTGCACTCAATCTAGTTAACAGGCCAATTAGTGGCCACCGAGATGATCATCTCATGTAGTACCCGGGAGGGTAAGCGGGCTCAGCTTAGGGTGCACCAAAGGCACGGATAGATCAAGAAAGAGGGCGGAAAATCCGCCGTGTATTGTTCGATAACTAAAGAGACAACAGAAAACGTGCTGTTAAGCACGTATGGTTAGCAACGAACTCGAGTGCGAGTACTCGACGTTACCTAATGACTATGTAACATTGGGCTCTTCAGCCCGTTCCGGTGGTCGTCCGAGATCCGCCCGCTTCCGTCGTCGTTGCCGCCTCCGGTTGCGCGATGTTAGTCGCAGGAGGTTGAGGCGCGGATTCCGTCTTCGGGGGGGTCGAAGGACCCCCTGCAGCAGTCGCGTCTACCATAGTAACATCGGTTAGCGCGACGTTAATCGCAGACCCAAGTTCTGGCATCGTACC
>JAGGAT010000939.1:0-14321 GCA_017657195.1 Termitomyces sp. T70a | reverse complement strand
CTCTGCCTACTTGGTTTGAGGGATAGCATATGCCACACTTCTGGAATTTACTCAGTCTGAGGCCAAACTCTCTCAAGTGTCAACTTGAGCTGAGTTTCAAAAGAGGGAGTACTTCTGACCAACTTGCCATCATTTACTCCCTCTTTTGCAACTCAGCTGCATATGTAACCTCAGCATGTGACCTAGACCTGGAATCCAGACATGTGACCTCAAGCAGGTGATCTGGACATGTGATCCTTATATGTGACTTATATATCATGTGACTTACTTTTATTTTCTGAGCACCTGGCAAGGTGAATCCTTAGACTTGTTCTCTTTGGATCTCCCTTTGCCAGGTGTGTAGTTGTTATTATTTACTTCTATTACTTATACATACACTAATACACTTTGGATCTCTCTTTGCCAGCTGTGTGACTGAGCCATAGCTTCCAAAGGTTGCCCTTACAGTATGCCTCCTCAACATCAAGGGCAGTTTGCCACTCCTGGAGTGGAGGAAGCTCATGAGTTCCATTGGCAAACAATGCATGATTGTTTGCATGCCATAATTGAACAGCTTCTAGCTGTATGAGTAATGATACCTGAGTGAGTAAAATCAAAGTGACCTGAATTGCTAAAGGTAGTAACTCCTCCAAGTTCAGTGAACAGGAAGATTGGCTGATGAGTGTATGCATAAACCATGCCATGGCTCAGTTGGGTGGAGAGAATTGAGAACAAGAAAAAGTTCTCACTTTGATGGATCATTTGAGTGCATTGCATTCAAATGGTACTTGCAACATGTTATACATGTTAATCAAGCACAGGCCTATTGGACATTTGAGGATCTGGTTCTTAGTTTATATGATCACTTTGTACAGCCCCCTTAACAATTCAGAATGCTCATGATGCTTTTTGCAAAGCAAGATATATGGTAGAAGAGGGTGTGCAGGGCTTCTATGATGCTCTGCTAAACTAGGCTCAGAACATGGCTATGTTTCTGTAAGGCTTTGACCAGCGATTCGCAATGCGACGCGTCAGTAGCACTGAAAATGGAATGTATTATGAAAACAACAGATAGTTACAGATGTAACATACCTGAAAACGGAATGGACTAAGATAAAGAAGTAAGCCTATGCTACCGACTACAAATATGGGGCGTAGTCACGTGAGTACCGTGACACCCGGCCCTCACTTGTAAGGCTGCGTAACGAGCGGGAAATGCGAAGGTACCAACATGGGAGCCCCAACGAAAAGAAAAAAAGAAAAATCATCCCTGCCTCCTCCCGCGCTTCTTCTTCCCCCTCAGCCGTTCGTTCTCCCGGAACTCCTGCACGATCTCCAGAGCATGAGGCATGTCGTATTCCTTTAGCCACTCATCCTCACTCGCGTTGTAACCCTTCCACCGCACTAGGAACTCCGTCACTCCCCCTCTCGTTGTCCGCTCCCGCAAGATACGCTCAATCTCAACCTCCTCGCCAGTCTCCATTTGCACCGGGGGCGGTGGCTCCTGCCGACATCCCAAGATTGTATCCTCTCAAGCCGGTACCAAGCACGAGACATAGAAAACATCATGAATTGACCAGCCATCTGGCAGGGCCAGCCGGTAAGCCGTGTCTGAAACCTTCTGCACGATCTGGAAGGGGCCAAAACGCCTAAAGTCCAGCTTATGGTTGGGACAATTAGAGCGCAGATCCGCCCGCTCCAGGAATACACGGTCGCCCACGATGTAATCCGGCGCCTTGTCAACCCACGCGTCATAGAACCGCTTCATCCTAGCGGCCGCCAGCTCCAACAAGCTCTTCAGCTCCTCCTGCACCTCGTGAATCTTATCGAGTCGAGCGTCCGCCTTTGGCACCATCTGCGAATTGACTGGGTCCACCGAGGACGTCAGGTTGTAAGCGTATTCTGCGTAAAAGGGGGACATACCCGTCGCTGAGCTGACACGATTATTGTAGGCGAACTCCACAAAGGGAAGCCATTGCATCCAGTTGTCTTGGTAATAGTCTATGAAAGCCCGCAGATACACCTCCAACTCCTGGTTCACCCGCTTGGTCTGCCCATCCAACTGGGGGTAATGTGCCGACGACAGGACCGGCTTGATGCCCAGCCTCTCCCACATCCGACGGACGTACCGCGCCACAAACTGAGGGCCCCTATCGGAGACGACCTTCTTCGGCGTCCCATGAAGGCACCACACGCGCTCCATGAACGCGTCACACATCGCCGCTGCATTGTCTGTGGCGTGTGCACCTAGGAAGTGAGCCCGCTTTGTCGATTTGTCACACACCACCTGAATCATATCGTAGCCTCACGACGTCGGAAGGGGACCTATGTAGTCTGTGGAGACATGTTGCCAAGGTCCGTCCGGGATCTCAAGGGGCTGTAGTGGACCAAACGGCTTCTTTCGTCGGGGCTTGATGCATTGGCACATGTCGCATCCCTCCACATAGCAACGCACAAACTCGGACATCCGGGGCCAGTAATAGTTCCGCGCAATCAATGCTAGCGTATTAGCCTGCTCCGGGTGACCCGCAGGGATTGAATCGTGGTATAACTGCAGAACTAGACGCTTCACCTCCTCGTCATCCGGGACGTACACCAACCCGCAAAACCGCACCACACCATCCTCCACCACGAAATCTTTGAGCCGAGATCTCACCAAGGCCGGAGCAGTTGCCAAAGACAGGACCGGGACCAGCTTGGGGTCTTTCCGGGTCGCCGCCTTGATCTTCTCCAAGATACAACCGTCTGCCAAGATAGCCTGCGCTGCCGCCACCCGCGCCACCACCTCTGACTCTCCACAGCTCTCCAGCCTCACCACCACACCCCACTTCACCACTCTATCGCCTGTCAACACCGTCTGGTTCGAGTTGTTGCGCACATCCGCTGCCACCTTGTGGTCCGGTCTTTGTGATAAACCATCTGGTCCAGCGCTAAGACGACCTGGTCGGTGTTGGATCCGAAACATGAAGCAGTTGAGAAACAGGCTCCAGCGCGCCTGCCGCCTGCTCAGATCCCTTGCCGTCATGAAGTACTCAAGGTTGCGGTGATCCGAAAAGACCTCAACCGGAAATGCGCTCCCCTCCAGGTAAGGCCGCCATACCTCAAACGCGCGCACAACTAACAACAGCTCCTTGTCGTGCACATCATAATTACGCTCTGCAGGCTGCATGGCCTTCGAGAAGAATGCAACCGGCCGCCACTCCCCATCACCTGCCTTCTGGGACAGCACCACGCCCACCGCAAAATCCGACGCGTCTGTCTCGACTCGAAACGGTGCATCCGTGTTTGGCATCATCAGCACCGGTGCTTGCATGAAGGCCGCTTTCAACGCTTCGAATGCCCCTTGTTCCGCCACCCCCCACCGCCACAAACAATCCTTCTTTTTCAGGTCCTCCAGAGGCTTGGCAATCCGCAAATAGTCCTCCACAAAGCGGCGATAAAAATTGCAAAACCCCAGAAATTGGTTAACGTACCACAGGTTCCTCAGAACCGGCCACCCCGTGATGCCACTCACTTTAACTGGATCCATGCCCACCCAGCCTGGCGAGATCTTAAGGCCAAGGTAGTCCACTTCCTGTGTGCAGAAACGACACTTCTCCGGCTTCAAGAACAAGTCGGCTTTGCGGAGTCGCCGCAAGACCTCACAAACGTGTGCCTCATGCTGAGAGGGGTCCTCCAAAAAAATGATAATGTCATCGAGATAGAGGACCACGTACACATCCACCAAATCGTGGAAGAGGTCGTTGACCATGCGCTGAAATGCCACCGGTGCGTTGCGCAGCCCAAACTGCATGACCAAGAACTCGAACTGATCATACCTCGTCTGAAACGACGTTTTCCACTCATCGCCATCCCTGATCTGCACGTTATAGTACCCCCACCGCATGTCCAACGTCGTAAACACCTTCGCAGCCTTCAAGCAATCGAGTAGTTCGTTGGTCAAGGGAATTGGGTACGTGTCCGGCTTTGTCACCGCATTCATCGCCCAAAAGTCTACCACCAAACGCAACGACCCATCCTTCTTCTTCACGAAGAAGACCGGCGCGCCGCACGGAGCGCTAGACTGCCGGATGTACCCCTTTGCAAGGTTCTCATTGATGAACTCGTGCAACGCCTTCAGTTCTGCGGGGGCGAGCTGATACAGCTTTCCTGGAAGTGGCACACCCGCACCCTCAACCAAATCAATCCCCAAATCGTACTGTGTATGCGTGGGCAACCGCTCCGACCGCCGCTTGTTGAAAATGTCGAGAAACTCATGGAACTCTCCGGGCACCATCTCCTCCACTGTCCTTTCCACACCCCCACTCCGCCTTGACGCCTCTTCCACCAACCCCTGTGAGAAGCTCCGCCCCGCTGCCCCTTGCACCTCCACCAGCCCCAGGCCCTCCGGTCCCCACCGCGATGCCATGTCCCACCTCTGCTCCAAGAACACATGCCCCCCACCGCTAGACTGCGCCCTTGTCTCCGCCTGCACAATCGCCTCATCTATACACGCCTTCGCTATCCGAACCGCCTCCTGCCGCCGCTCCCGACCGAAACGCGTCAAACACATGCGCAAACGCTTGAGCCCATGAAACTTCTCTGCCGGGAGGTCCTGGCGTGGTCGGGACCCCGCCGGTGCCGTACACGTTGACTTGCGAGCCGATGCCCGCAGCGTGCACCGCGGACCTGGTGACCGCGACACCACCGTGGTCTTGCGTGCTGATCTTGCAGGATCCGTCGGCTGGACGTGACTGGGAAGGCACGACTGCGCGCAGAACCCAGACGTGAAGTCGACCGTAGATCTGGCCCAGTCAATTGTCGGACTATGGCGGCGTAGCCAATCCACGCCCAGAATGAGGTTGTCGTCGCCAATATCCGCAACATCAAACACCAGCGTTTCCACGTGCTCCCCCACCACAAGACGCAAATGCACCTCCTTCGTCAACAGGCCGGACTTCACCTCCGAATTGTCAATCGTCCGCAGACGCATTGGACGTTTCTTCAGAACCGTAGGTAAGCGCTGCTTGTCCACAAAATGTTGGTTCACGAAACAACAGCTCGCCCCCGAGTCAACCATCGCCTGCGTGTCCACAACCTGCTGCACCCCCCCATCCTGCACCTGCAGCGTCACTGGCAACTCCAGCGCTGCGTGGTCCGACCTCGGCGTCCTCACATGGATCACCGCCCCCTGCGCCGTCCTGCACCTCTTCTTTTTTTTACTTGCTTGATCAGGCCCATGCAAAACAATACCATTAGGTGCTGCAAGTACATGAAACCGATTGGTCGCGCCTGTCGCGACGGCACAGGGCGACCCTACACAAAACCCGCCTTAGGTTCCTCCACCGTCTTACTGTCCTCTGCCTGTCCAACCGTCTTATCCGCCTCCACCACCTCGCGCACCGCGGCCCGGATGACCTCCACCCATGTCAGGCACTGCGCCACGAGATGGCCCAACTTGCCACACTTGTAGCACTTCCGGGCCGTTGAGGAACTCTTTGCACGATCCACGTCCATCGCGTTAGGATCGGCCAAGGGCGGGGGTGGTGCCGAGCGCGCCGCTGCACTGGGTGTGGCGGTCGAGGACGCTGCCGCCGTCGGAGTACCAGTGTTCCAGTGACCCTTCCTGCGTACCGCGAGGTCGGCCAGCTTGCTCTCGTGGCAGAGTAAGATGTCTCGAGCCTCCTCCGCTGTCTGGTAGTCCGTGTTCACCAAAGCCTCCATCGCTGCCGCGTTCAACCCCTTCCAGAAACGGTCCTTGACATATTTGCCCTCCGCCTCTGCCGGTCCAAGTTTGCCCTTCAGCTCGAAGAAGGCTGTGCAATAGTCCGTGATCGACTTCGAACCCTGTTGCAGTTGTCCAATCCGAGTCAACGCGTCCTGTGCTTGGTCACACGTACAGAAGGCTGCCCTGAAATCAGCAAGCCAGGCATCCCAGCAAAAGCGTCGCGGGTTAATCTCTGGGTTGTCTGCACTGGTCGTGATGATGGCTGACCATTGCCGCGCCGAGCCCGTCAAGTAAGATTGCGCCCACACAATTTTCTGCCGGTCATCGTGGAAGTACTCGAATTCTGCCACCGCTTCGACCTGCTGTGCAAACTGATCCGCGAGCTGCTTTGATTTCCCATTGTACACCTCCGGCGGATTGATTCTTGGAACGCGGAGCAGCTGCTGGGCCGGCTGCGTCTCTTGTGGGCTCTGTGCTGCCTGCTCAAGCTGGAGAAGACGGGTCAAGATTTCTGCGATCCTATCGTCCTGCGCCTGCATGTGCACCACCATCCGGGGTTGCATCGCCTGGAAGACCATGTTTGCGATCTGCTCGTTCACCGGCTCCGCTGTCGCCGCCTCGCTGTGGTTGCCCTGGGAGGTCATTGCGCAAGGCCAAAAAAGAAAATTTTATCTTAGTCCAAGTGTAAGGCTTTGACCAGCGATTCGCAATGCGACGCGTCAGTAGCACTGAAAACGGAATGTATTATGAAAACGACAGATAGTTACAGATGTAACATACCTGAAAACGGAATGGACTAAGATAAAGAAGTAAGCCTATGCTACCGACTACGAATATGGGGCGTAGTCACGTGAGTACCGTGACAGTTTCCTGATGAGTTCACAATTTGGGAGTGATTCTTAGAGAGAATTTCCTCTGAGATGTTAGTTGCTCTCATACAAGATGGCAGGCTGGCCCCAGAAGTGAACACCATTTAGGAGCTATAAGAGCAGTCTCAAGACTGCTGCAACTATCTGGAGTGCAGCAAAAGTTGCATTGGCTATAGTGGACTTGTAGTCCACAAGCAGAGTGATGATGCACACTGTAAGGAAGTGAGTCAGGAACTCTACATGCCTCTAAAACCTCATGTGTC
Organism: Termitomyces sp. T70a; assembly: GCA_017657195.1. Classification (NCBI taxonomy): domain Eukaryota; kingdom Fungi; phylum Basidiomycota; class Agaricomycetes; order Agaricales; family Lyophyllaceae; genus Termitomyces; species Termitomyces sp. T70a. The sequence goes on along the minus strand of JAGGAT010000939.1, from coordinate 7,503 downwards.
ACTTGCAACACCCCTTGGGGCAGCTCAGGTAGTGCCTAGAATAGGCCCCCTTGTAAAGCCTGGACATGCTCAAAACTGCATTTATGACAATTATATGTAGGAATGTTATATGATCAGGGTATTCACCTAATGCCTCTAAGCTCAATAAAATCCAGAAATAGCACATTTCTAGAATCTATAATGATATACAATGCTTTGTGGGGCTGCTGAACTATATCAGCAACTTTTTGCCTGATATCTCAGCATACACTGGGCTCTTAATAGCAATAATGCAAAATGCATCACCTTTTTACTGGTGACTTCTGCATCAGTGGTGCTTCAACATAATCAACTGCATGCACACTTGGACCAGCTATGTTCATGTGTGGATCTTATAGTGATCCACACTAGACTGCTGCAGAAGGAAGAACCTCAAGATCAAGAGGCTCTAGTTTTGGATCAAGGATGGGAGGATGCTTCATGTCCTCTATGAAGAGGCAGACATATGGTTGGGCAATGCTTTAGTTGCCCTGCAAAAAGCACACACTCCTCATGATTATATCAATGCAGCACTATGTTATTGGGTGAGTGCAGAGTATTATAAAGATACTCTGTTTTCCAAGATATTGGAACATCTAAAGAACTATAAGGCCTTCAGAGTATTGGATAAGCTGATCTGGATAAAGAATCTGGTTGTTACTGAGGTATTATATATATCTCAGGACTATAGACTAGTAACTCGGATTCTTGACTAGGCCCATGGCATGTTGGACAAACTATGGAATATCTCCATAAATGGTATTACTCAAGCATTCTGCATGACTTGTGAGTCATGTCAGCAGGCCAAAGGGAGCAATTAGCACTCTGCCAAGAAGCCATATTCTCTGCCTATACCTACTAAGCCCTGGGACTCCATTGGAATGGACTTTATTGGTCCATTTCCAGAGTTGAAGGGGTACAATTATTTGTGGATCATTATTTGGTGTATGACTAGCATGGTACATTTAACAACAGTGCATACAGCAATGACAGCATCTCAGCTGTCATGGGTTTATCTGCAAGAGATTGTGGGGCTACACAGCCTCCCTAGATCAATCATCAGTGACCATGGCTCTAAGTTCATGTCCAAATGGTGGCATGAACTGCATAAGATCATAGGAGCCAAGCTCCTAATCCTTTCACCTACAAATAGATGGGCAGACTGAATGGGCCAACTATAGCTTTGGCCAGCTTCTGAGGACTGTTGTATGACCTAATCAATGTGATTGGGTTGAACAATAGACTTCACTGAGATTAATGCAAGCATATCAGAGTCAACCAAGTATGCACCATTCAAATTGGTTGGTGGATACTTGCCCTCTTTGATAAAGGAAACCAGGTCTGACTCCATTATACCAAAGGGTGTCAATTTTGCAACACTTGTGCTGCAAAACCCAGTGGCAGCTCATGATGCTATCATAGAGGCACACATTTTTCCAGACATGACTTGGGAGTTGTTAGCCCACTACCTGGAGAACCAGGGAGTAAACAGCCTGGACAACTAGCAAGACAAGACAGGGCACCTTAGTCAGCCATGGACTTCTAGTCTGTGGCAGGGTTAATAACAGCCAATTTATCATTATTAGCTGATGCTGGCTTGTAGCTGGTCTGGAGTATGCTGCATTATGTCAGCCAGGTTGCTTGCCACAAAGTAGACTCCAAATTCTTTCTTTTCTTTATCTAGCCAGAGTGTTGCATGACTGCTACTGCAGTCACTACAACTACTCTGTCAAAAAAGATGAAACCAGGCAAAAGGGGAGGAGCTGTAAGGGCAACCTTTGGAAGCTATGGCTCAGTCACACAGCTGGCAAGGAGAGATCCAAAGTGTATTAGTGTATGTATAAGTAATAGAAGTAAACAATAACAACTACACACCTGGCAAAGGGAGATCCAAAGAGAACAAGTCTAAGGATTCACCTTGCCAGGTGCTCAGAAAATAAAAGTAAGTCACATGATATATAAGTCACATATAAGGATCACATGTCCAGATCACCTGCTTGAGGTCACATGTCTGGATTCCAGGTCTAGGTCACATGCTGAGGTTACATATGCAGCTGAGTTGCAAAAGAGGGAGTAAATGATGGCAAGTTGGTCAGAAGTACTCCCTCTTTTGAAACTCAGCTCAAGTTGACACTTGAGAGAGTTTGGCCTCAGACTGAGTAAATTCCAGAAGTGTGGCATATGCTATCCCTCAAACCAAGTAGGCAGAGGTCTGAAGGGTTGAGAGCAAGATTGAGAAGTGTCCAGAAAGTAGAGAACAGGGCTGAGGAGTGAAAAAGTAGCAGTGAAATAGTAGTTCCCTGACAGGAGGGTTCTAATCCACCTCCCCACTCGATTTTGAGCAATGGTAGTGGCTCAAGAGGGGGAGTGGAGAAGAAGAGGTGGCAAGGCCATGAGGTGGCCCCATCTGTGTATGGAGCATTGAGCCATCCTGCAGCTTCACCAGCTCGAGGAACTGTGGGCTGCTGTTATGATCCTCCTCCTGAAAGTCTTCCTGTCCACAGTGCTAGAGTTCCAGAGGATGTTTGTTTGAATATCCTGAAGAACCATGTAGTGCAGACAACACTCAATCAAGTTCTACATGAACTTGACTTGGCAAAAAGGCAGAGGGATGAGGCCTGAAAGGACTTCTGTAAATGTGCCCTGGGAAAGAAAGTTGCTTCCCCAGAAGATGATTCACCACAGGTCTGTTGCCAGGATCTTCACTCATTACCTGGAGATAGGGCAATGATATTGTCCTATAAAGATTCTGTTCCACAAGAAGAGGATGTGGAAATGGAGAATCTTGTCCTAAGAAATCAGAAAGGAAAGGGTGTGCTTCCACCTCCTCCAAAGATGACTGTGACTGGGTCAGCAAGCTCAGTTTCTATTGTTCCAGTAGGCTTTTAGAGGCCTACACCAGTGTTCAAAGATGGCACCACAGTGCCTACCACTCAGCCAGGAGAGTTCCATGAAGAGCAGCAGAGTTGCTGCCTCTTAAAAGGTACAATTCCCTAGGAATGTATCTGAGGGAGCCCATTCTAGTTTCATTGAGGTTGAACAACCTCACATATACAAGTTCTCCTAGAAGTACTCTGAGCAGCCATACTTAGCTATGCACTGTGAAGAGAGCAATGAAGAATTCTTTGTCAAACAGCTAGCATGGGATGATAATGACAACTCTGGGTCTGATGAGATGGATCCATTGAGGACATAGTAGGAGATTGAATCTGATGACAACATTCAAATACATTGTCTGAATCAATCACACAATGCTAAGGTCAATAGATGCTTAGCGCATGATTCCTAGAAGTCCAAACAGGACTTCAAACATCTGAATGATACTATTCCCAGTAGCCTCCCAGATGGCTAGGAAACAACATATTGATGGGCATTGGAAATACTAGAACAACTTTAGGGGCACCTTGCACTCTAAGTTCTATTAGTTGCCATCAACCAATCTGGTATATGTGAGCAAAGAAGCCAAGATTGCCTGTGTCCATGAATTGTCCAGAATGGTGTATACCACCTGGTCATATTACAGGCTGTACCAATAGGTTCTGTAAAGAATGCCCATGAACTCCAAGCAGGTTCACCTGCTCAGTAGAGTAACCATGGAGAATAGTACCTCCATGACCATGAGGAAGCACATCTATGCAGCACTCCTTCTCAGGGAGTTCCATTGAATCTCCTTCTTCATGCATTCAGAGCAGTGAAATAGGGCTACATGCTGAGTCCTTGATGTCAACACTATTGATGTCAAGTGCTGCCTGCCATCAGAAGACAGACACTGTCTTCTGGTCCCCCTACCATTATGGGCAGCAGCCATGATTGGCCATGCTGATAACAACACTCATGATGTGGGACTTCCTCAAGTCCCAATTGAGCACCACTTTGAAATCAGTCAGTGGGCACAGTATCTACTGCACCACTGCCATCTAGGATCCCAAAACTTTGTCTCTGGAATTGCCATCAATAGTGCAGGGCATATCAGCTGAGATTCTGTCTTTAGCTACATCTTAGCCCATGCATTGGCACTTACTAGTGCCCATATGCAAGTAGCATATATGAGAGTTTTCACTCTCATTGCTGTGTATCCATGAAGTTATGCTGAAGCCATAGAAGCATAGGATCAGAAAAGTACAATGGCCTTTCAGGCTATCAACAACTTTAGCTTTTCCTTCAGGCTCCATACACTGCTGGCACCAGAATCTGTTTCCATCAGAAAAAGTGACAAAGAAGTGTGTCATGCCATTTTCAATGTAAATATTTTAAGGAAAAAAGGGTTGAGACAATGGAAAATGCCTTTTTCTAAGGCAAAAAGTTGCCAAAGAAATGGTATGACACACTTCTTTGTTACTTTTTCTGGTGGAAACAGGTTCTGGCACTAGCAGTAATATTGAGCTTGGACATGTATCCATCCAACCTTGGCAACATGGAGATATTATGGCATCTCTTTGCCAATTGTATTCCTTGCATGTGGATTGACCATGCATATACCTATGGTACATGCTACTTGGACTATCATTGGTCTGGAAGTGGCCTCTGGACCAACCTCTCTTTAAGTGTTGATGATTTTCACGACCCCCCTCCACCATCCATGCCCCCCTTCTGGAGCACACCCCCAGAACACTCCCATGACTGCCAGACTGCCCCAATACCAGTACATGCCTGCCCTTACCTGCATCCCCCAACAACATGCCTGCCATCATTTGCATCACCTGGCAGATGCCTAGCAATTAAGCATCATGCTCTGGATCAACATCTCCTAAATAATGCCTGGCCATCATTTGGCTATCATGCATCATGCCCAAGGCCAAATGCACAGATCTCCATTGATTCTGTGGGCTGCCCATGCAATCTCCTCAAATACAGCTGCTTCTCTACCCTGCCACCACACATAGAATCCCCAAAACCATCCCAGACAATTGAACCTTGGACCCATAGTATATAAAGACCATAGGTAGCTTCTCTGTATCTTAGTCTTGGTATTAGCATAACTTTGATTGTGTCTCTTTTGTGCTTGCTCTTTCTGTCTCTCTCATGCTTGCCTCCAGTTCAATCTTGTTTGGCATGCACTCTATCTACTGTCACACATCACGTGCTTGAATCCTACTCTGGCCTCATCAAGGAACCATTCCTCAACTCAACCTTCATATTAAAACCAACCACCACCAACTCTGGAGTAAGTTCCCAACCCTGGAACTTGCCCATTTGACCATTTCATGCTCTAGAGAACACCCTGGAGCACTTGACATCTCAGTACATGTAGTTTGGCACTCAAGTCTGCCTTGTAAGGGCATTGCTTCTTGGAAAAGGCCCCTGAGTCAGCAAAACCTGACAGTTAGGTAAGAAAGGACAGCCTCACTTGTCCCAACCAGACAAGACAACAATATCTTTGTTGCTTGTGGAATTAGATAAGTACATGAATAGTCATAATTATGCTCATCTTCATTGCTTATAGAGTTAGATAAGGTGCAATGAAGGTGGAATTAAATCATTATAAGAGTCACATGACACCTGTGGCATCATTTCCAATCTGTAAGCCTCCTTATTGTCCTAAGAGTATAGCAGCAACCTTACAGTCACTATCCAAGACCTTCCAAGACCAGTCCTGCCTCAACATATATAATTTTTGTTGGGAGACACTGTTAGCTAGCCAAAGTAAGCACACCATCAACTCCTAACTGTCTCCTCTCCACCCATTATTTCATCCATTGTTTTCCCCCTCTATCTCACCCTTTAATCATATTAGCCCTAGCATATGTTCCCTGCCCAGACATCTCCATTATTACTAAAACACATATATATAGACATTATGCTACCAACCCCCTCAGTCAATCATACATTGAGCTGAGGGTGAGTCAATATATTTACATATCAATCAAACCCATACTAATGTAGAGCTACTAAATAGGCATAAACTTACATGTCTACCAGAACAAGTATCCTCAGGTGGATGAGTCTTGTCAGGCTTCCTCACAGCCCTTTTACTAGCTGCAATTGGCTGATCCAGCCTTTCTCCCCTTTTCAGAGTTTCTTGGAACTCTTGTTCAGTCATCAATATTGCTGGCAAGTTTGCTGATAGGCTGGCTATTGGAGCCAGTTCCCCTCATCATCTTCTACTATTGCAATTTTGTAACCTCTTAGTCAGTCACAACCATTACAATGCTTCTCCATGGTCCTATACTATTGCAAACAGCCATCTGTGTCTGCCAGGACAACTTTCTCTGCCTTCAACAGCACTCTGTTAACAACAACAATATTGTTTATGAAGTCAAAATTGACCTTGTTCCTATGCATGAATGGCATACTAATAATCATATCATAGTGATCAAAGTTTGCTATATCCACATATTCCTTCATCAGCTGCCCTGACATCCTGATTTTCACTTCCACACCAAACTGTACTATGGTGCAACTTCCCACAGTTTCCAATTGGAGCATTAAAGGCTCTGTCAACTCATGAATATGTATCACATTGTAACGGATTGCGCCCGTTACAGCACTAGAATACAGTATTATTACTTTATAGTTATTATTTTACTTAGCTATTATGTAATTACTATATAAGGCATGAGGTTACTTATGTAACCTCAAGTAGTCTTTTCGCACAACCGTAGCCAGAATCAATTGATAGGTTCTGACTTATGGTCTTGTGCGTGAAAGGCTCAGTAACTGCGTTACATTTTTTTAAGTCAACCTACATTGACTATCTTTGCTACGGCAAGCGACCGAACTTCCTCAAAAGAAGTTCTACGTTACCATCAGTGATTGCACTAAAAACGGTCTTGCTCTGTTATAGTAGTGTGTGGGCATATCAATGTCCACGGAGAGAGGAGTTTCTGGGCATGATCCCAGGAACTCAGCGAGTGGAGCACCCCAGAGCGCTCCATGGGGATTAGAAAGTGATGCCACGTCACGTCGTGCCATGGGTGTGGGAGGTGGAGTAATGCCAGGAGGCCTTTTCTCCACTACACCCATTTGACTATCAGATGATGGTCGACAGTCCATACAAGGTGGAGAGACTGGAGCAGTCTCTTCCAGTGTGCATTGTGTGGTGAGCCAGACCAAGCTACGAGAGAGCTCTGTTGTTGGAACTGTGCGACCTCAACGCACCTCAATAGGTGCGCAGGGTGCCTATAGGGAACCCTATGTAGAGGAGCCAGTTCCATCGCAAGGCCCATCATCAGGTTTAGGGAGGAGAACGATGTTCTCAGCCTACATAGAGATAGTCCCTGAGGAAGCACCTGATACCTCAGATACAGATCGTGAAACAGGTCCAAATGAGATTCTCAACCAGAGAGTTCTCGCATTCTGGAGGGACCATGTAGAGGTTCCCAAAGCCTCTACTAGACAACAGTTAGCTGCCAGAGTGGCTAAACATATCGTGATTCAGCGAAGTCTGGGGGATAATATTATCCCCAATGCCCCTGAAGAGTTCATCAAACTCTACATTGAATCCTTGGAACAAGAGGTGAAAGAATACCTCCAGAGGAAACAGCT
>JAGGAT010000938.1:0-14332 GCA_017657195.1 Termitomyces sp. T70a | reverse complement strand
GGAGACTGAGACGAAGTCCAGGAGACTGAGACGAAGTCCAGGAGACTGAGACGAAGTCCAGGAGACTGAGACGAAGTGTCCAGGAGACTGAGACAAAGTCCAGGAGACTGAGGCAAAGAAAGAGAAGGAGACTTAGAAAAAACCAGGAGACTTGGAGGGAAAAGAAGATATAGATTGACAGACAAGTTAAACAGACAAGCTCATACAAAACAGAGGTATGACAAAGTAACAGCAAAGGTAATATCAAGACTACTGTAATGGATTGCTACCTGCAAGTTTAAATAGGGAGGTCTGGGGCTGGTTCGGGGAAGTTTAGTCCTGGGGTCGTTGATTGGAGCCGGTGTGCGGGGCTGTGTACCCGAGGTGTTGAATAGTGCCGGAGGTGATCGTGCGGACGTTTGGAGATGATCGTGCAGGAAGCCAGGTGATTGGTGGGTGGTTGGGGTCAGTTGGCTGGGTAGGTGGGCTGGTCGGGGCAGCTTGATGGGTGACGTGTCAGGGGGGTTGATAGGGGGCGTGCCAGGGGGTTGATGGGTGGCATGCCTGGGTGCTGGGGTTGATGGGGGTGTGTGCGGGCGCCGGGGTTGATGGGGGGGTATGTTTGACGAGGGTCCTGGTGTTCCGGTGCGAGAAGGGAAGTTGTGTGGGGTCCGGGGCTTGGGTTGGTGCAGGTGTTGATGCAGGTCGTGACAGTATCCCTTGTTGGCAAAGAAGGAAGAGATGCCAGTCACAGAGTGGGGGGTATTGTTGTTCATGAACTCTGCCAGGAGCACCTCAGAGCACTAGTTGTTCTGTAGGTAGTTGCCATAAAGCCAGAGGTATTGCTCAATGGACTGGTTGACTCATTCTGTCTATCTGTCAGTTTCCAGGTAGTAGGTGGTGGAGAGGTTAGTCTTTACATCCACTGCCTTATATATCAAGAACTAGACCTTAGAGACAAACAGAGGGCCTCAATCAGAGACAATGCCATCTTAGAGTCTATGCTTGGCAAAGATGTGTTTGAGGAAGAGCTGGGCAAACTCCAGGGCAGTGTCTGTAGTGTGGCATGATAGGAAAATTTCTTGTTTAGTTAGTCAACAAACAATAACAAGAATGGTGTTAACCCATCTGACTCCCATGGAAATGGAGGACTAGTGCTGCTGTACATTTGGAAGGAGCTTCAGTAATCCAAAGAGTTGGTGTCAAGGAATCTTGGCCTGGAGGCAGGGTTTGCATGAGCATACATACACTTCAGGAAATCCCTGGAGTTTCTTGAGAAAAAGTTGTTAGAAACATGTTATAAAATTTTAAATTGTTTTTCTGAAGTAATACATAAAATTTATTTTGACAAACAGGAAAATAAAAGTTAAAGTTTCTCAATAATTTCTCTTGAGATAAAGGTAAAAATTTTCTTTCAGTTATTTGTGGAATACAGATAAATAAAATTAATTGTGTTTCTAGTCTTTTTCTTGAGAAAAACATAATGTTTATATTACTGTGTTCCTTTGTAAACTCTTTTTGTATTTCTTTCAAGTATTTTTAAAGTAAAACAAAGAAATTTCCTATTTTCATGAGTTAAACAAAAGAGAAACACTTGAAAGAAACACAATAAGTATTCACAAAGAAACATGGGAATGTAAACATCATTTTCTTCTCAAGAAAAAGACTAAAAAAATGATTAATTTTATTTATCTGTATTTCAGGAATAATTAAAAGAAAAACTTTTCCTTTATTTCAAGAAAAATCATTGAGAAACTTTAACTTTTTTTTCCCTGTTTTTTGAAATAGATTTTATGTATTATTTGAGAAAAACCATTTAGAAATTACATAACATGTTTCAAACAACTTTTTTTCAAGAAACTCTAGAGATTTCCTGAAGTGCATAGCAGGTCATGTCCTTTTTGATGCCTGGCCAGAAGTAAGTCTGGGAGATGAGCTAGAGGGTCTTCCAAATTCCCAAGTACTCCCAGAGCTTGTGATTGTGATGTTGCCAGAGGATGTTGAGGTGAAGCTGGGTGTGGTTGGAAATGTAGATGCAACTGTTGCAGAGAAGTTTGCTGTCCAGGACTAGCATGAAGGTGGCATTGGGTATCTAGCTGGGGCTGAGGGCTGGGAGTGCTGGGGTCATGATCATCAAAGTATTGATCCCAGGGGGCACAGTGGATCTGACTCAAAATTCCTTCCTTAGTACCACATTCAAATGCTTTGGAGGGATTACTACATGGTGGTAAAAGGCATTTTGCTCTGCTTCAAGGGACTTTTTTGAGTAGATGTTGGGCTGTTGGGTGAGGGCATCAGGCTTGGTGCCAAGTTATCCAAGGTGGTATTGTATTGCAAAGTTAAACTTGGAGAGGACCTCAGACCATTGGGCTTGTCAGTGGCTGAATTGCTTGGTCATGGTGAAGTACTGCAAGTTGTTGTGGTCCAAGTAAACTTGGATGTGATGCCAGGCACTTTTGAGATATGCCTGCCACTGTGTCAAGGCTTCAATAATGGCAAGGAGCTCTTTGTCATAAATATCCTAGTTAAGCTCTGCATTGATCATAGACCAGGTGTAGAAGGTAACAGGTTGGAGTTTCTTGCTGTTGGGTTCCTTGCTGTCAGGTTTCAGTTGCAAGAGAATTCCAGTGATGGCATAGTCAGAGGCATCACATTCAAGAATGATTGGGAGTGTGGAGTTATAATGTCAAAGAACCAAAGTGATGGTGAAGGCATCCTTGAGTAAGCTAAAGATGCTCTAACACTTACTGTCCCAATTTCAAGATACTTCCTTGTGTGTGAGCCAGTTGAGGGGTTTTGTAATGCCAAAGTATTTATCTATGAACCTCTGGTAAAAGTTAGCAAAGCCTAGGAAGGACTGTACTTTCTTCACATTCTGGGGTTGCAGCCAGTTGATGATGGCCTTCACCTTGAGAGGGTCCATGCAAACACTGTCTGGGGACACAATGACACCAAGGTATCTGACTTCTGTAGTGTGGAAAGAGCACTTTTTGGGTTTGGCATGGAGGTTGTGTTTTCAGAGTCATTCTAGAACATGCCTGACATGTTCCCAGTGTTTTTCCATTGAGTTTGAGTAGATGAGGATGTTGTCAAGGTAGAGAATGATGAAGACATTGCTCATGTTGTGGAAGATGCAATTCATGAAGTATTTAAAGGTAGCTGGGAAGTTAGTCATCCCAAAGGGCATTACTAGGTACTCAAACAGACCATACCACATACAAAATGCAGTTTTCCACTTGTGTCCTAGAGCTATGCATATGTTGTTGTACCTGGAGTAGAGGTCAATCTTTGAGTACACCTTGGTGCTTTGGAGTCAATCAACCAGGTCTCCAATGAGCAGAAGCAGGTAGCAGTTCTTCTTGGCAACCTTGTTGAGTCCACAGTAGTTGACACATAGTTGGAGAGAGCCATCCTTCTTTTTGGCAAATAGCACTGGGGCTCCAGCAGCAGAGATTGAAGGTTGGATGAAACCCTTACCAAGCATTTTGTCTAAATTAGTCTGTTTGACCTTGGACATGTTGTAGATTTTGCTGAAGGGTGGGGCCATCCCATCCTCAAGGTCAATCTAGTGGCTGTATAGGTGATGCAGGAGAAGCTCCTTGGTGCTTTCTTCAGAGAATACATCAGCAAACTCATGATACGCTGTGGGGACTACTTCTCATAGAATTTGTTCCTCTGTCTTCTTCTCTGGGAGTACTGTATTTGTCTGGAGGTGCTCTTATGAGAGAGATGGCAAAATGTGTGGTTGAAAAGCAGGGGTTCCTCTCTTGATGATGCATGCAAATGGGGCAGTGCCAATAATTTTGATGTCAAGCATCCCAGGATTGTGGGGAGTGTCCCAGAGTCCTGTATCATCCTCTGGAGTGGGGGTGGGGGTTCTGCGCTGCTGCATCAGATAGTTCAAATCCTTGTATTTGTTTTGGGGGATGTTGTGAGCAAAACTTGGAGTGTTCCAGGTGGGTCCTGGAGTCATTGCTGTAGAGGGTGTGGGTTGCTTCTCCTCCCTCCTGGGACCTACCTAGGGCAATATGGAGTTGGGCATTTTGGTGGTGTTGATGCCTTGGAAGTGATTGGCAGCTGCAAGGTGAGCTCCAGGGTGGGGAAATACCATGGTGAGAGTTCTCCAGTCAATGCTGGGGTTGACATCACATAGCTATGGTAGTCCCAGCACAATGGGGGTTGATTTGTGGAGTCAACTGATCAGGAATTCTCTGGGAAACTCAAGCCCATTGTCTAGCATCATAATGCCAGTGTGGGACTTTTTAATGGGGCCTGATGGAGGGGTTGGCATCAAATAGTTGAAGGCCCAAGGATTGTTCAATGTCTTAGTGTGGAAGGTCCAGAGCATTGTTGATGAAGATTCTGGTGGCCCCACTGCCAATGAGCACTGGTAGTGGGTCTGGAGTGCCTTCCAGCTTGGCATTGATGATGAAGAATCTGGCCAAGCTTGACCAGAACTGAGAATGAGCCAGGGAATCATCTTGGGAGTCATCCAGAAGCAGTTCAGAGCTCTGGGAACAGGGGATGTTGAAGGGGAGTTGCTAGTTGGTGGCAGTTGATCCTCAGTTGTTGGAGAGTGAAGCACTGCCAGTCAATCCAGGAGTTTGTATTGTGGAGCCAAAGGAGTTCTAGTATCAGCAGGGTGGAGGAGTGGAGTTTAGTTACCAGCATCCAGAGGGTTTGTGTGAACTTGTTGGCAAAGACAATGAGCATGTTGATGAAGTGGGTGATGTCTCCAGCAGAGGTAGCATTTCTGTCAAAGAGGCAAAGTCATATGGGAAGGGGGAGTTGCTGGACTGCTCTGGGGGAAACTTGGGCTTTGTCAATGAAATTGCTGATGGCACTGCTGTCAACCAGGGTATTGAGGGGTTTTCCAGAGGTGGCAATGCAAGTTTGTAAGAAGAGGATGTGGAAGGAGTGGGAGGGGAGATAAGCTGCAAGGGTATCCTGTGCAAGGACCATTGCACAAAAATGGGATGCAGTTGCAGAGAAGACATTAGCATTAATTCTGCGATTTAGTGTGTCTTCTGGGTCTAAATCGCCTGGTTGTTTTCCAAGTACTGGAAGTCCACATCTTCTCCCTCAAAAGTCCAGACTACATGGCCCATAGTTTGCTGTTTGAGGCACTCCAGGGTGAAGTGACCCTTTTCACTGCAAAGAATATAGGCCCCTTCCTTCCTTCTACCTTCCTGTACATCATCCAGCACTTCTAGCTACAGCTGGCCCTGTTTTCAGAGTTGGTTGGCCTGGAGGGCCTTTTTATCATAGTTCTCAGGGGTCTCACCTTTGGAAGGGGTCTCTGGAGATTCCTTGGGATTGGGGGGGTCATTGGGACCATTGGGGGGTGCTACTGCATTGAGGTGGGCAGGGGGGTGGGGGATGCTGTTATAGTTAGCACTGGGGGGCCCTTTACCTACCAGCAGTGGGTTTCCAATGTTTGGAGGGGAAGAGGGCCCTCTGGGATTTGGTTCCATTGGCTAGGTTGCCATGATGTGCTGCCCTGGGAATTCCAGGTAGTCTGGAAGTTTGTGTACTTGCTGTGGTCCTCCTAGTATCATTGGTCAATCTGAGTGACCAGGGCCTTGTATCCTTTATATGAGGGTTGTTTTGGGGTGAGTTGGAGAAGGGATGAGTTGGAAAACATCCTTGATGCATTGTGGAAGTGCACAGCAAAGGGTGTACTGGAGCATGTTAAAGTTCCAACCTGTTTTGTAAGCTTTCTTCTCAAAATGTACTATGAATGTGGTAAAGCATTCCTCTGCCTGCATGCAGAGATTGAACAAGTTATTTTTGGCCTCAGCCACAGTGTTAAATATGCCAAATTTTCCAGAGAATTTATTGACAAAGGCTTGCCAGTTAGAGAGTACCAGGTTGTTGGGGTCAAACCAGAGGAGGGCCATGTAGTGGTCAAATGTGATCCCTTGGAAGTAGGAGGCAGCAAAGGTGACTGGGGAGCTCTTTACCTGAAAGGTAAGCAGCTTAGCCTAAAACATGTTGAGACACTGCATGAGGAAGGTGCACCACTTCTGCAGGTCCTGGCCCATGAATGGTTCTAGTTTTTGAATGTCCAGTCAGCTTCCCCTGCCATGGTGTCTCAGATGTCATCTTGTATTGCTATATTGTGAGGGGGAGGTCCTGTCTGATAGTAGTAGTAGTAATGATTACCTCCTCCTTCTTGCTGAGGGAATGCCTTGAGTGCAAGGCCCCATTTTCCTGGGAGTCCTCTGCCTGGAGGCCTGCTGGAGTGGTCCAAAGTTGGAATGTCCACCATTCCACAGTGGTTCTTGTTCTCCAGTAAATTGTAAATGGTCCAGGCATCCAACCTGGAGGGTGGGAGTTAATCAGAGGGTGAGTTGCAAGGTGTTCTGGCAGGGGGCAGTGGCAGTGGCCCCAGAGGTTATGGAGGGGTTGAGTTGGGTTGGGGCCCTCCTGGGAAGTTAAGTTGGATGCCCATAGGAGGTTGCAGGGATCACCTCAGGTTGAAGTGGGGTGGGTTCCAGGAGTGGGGCAGATGGGGCATTCTGGGGTAGTCATCCCTGAGGATCAGGTGCATTTCAGGCAGTAGCAGAGCATGTCCTCAAAATTCACACTACCAGCCTGGAGTCCCACAGGTGGAGGCAGAGGGGGTAGCAGGATGTAACTACCTGTGTCAAGGGGCTTTGGCAGGGCTGCAGGTTATCCCCAGGTTTTGAAGAAACTGGGGATGAAGTTAGCTCTGCAGTGAGCTGATAGTCCTACCATGTATGTGGCAGGTTGCTCAAACAACCCTCTCATCAGGTTGATGGAGCACAGGATGGCAGAGGTGACCTGTTGTTCTTCCTGCTGTTGCTGTTTCAGAGCTGTACATGTCACTGGTGTTGGTGCTAGGGGGCTTTCATGTTGGATGTGAAATGAGTGGCCAGCATCCATGGAGTCATCAAAGAAGCAGTGTGGGGGCAAGGTGTGTATTCTGTCAATGAGAGCCTGGAACTATTTTCAGAGGATGGTGTTGCATTGAAATTTGAGTTTTACCTGCTCTGGAAGGTCTCCAGTTGTCAGCCATTCCTAGAAGTTGATGATACAGTTCACCCACTCTTCTGAGGTCCCTTCAAAATTGTCTTGTCTGAATTCCATGAGTAATGCCCAGGCTTGTTATGTGAAGTCCTCAAGTGTAATGTGAAGGAGTCAGAGGATTTTGTTGCATTGCTGAATGTAGGCCTTGGTGTGTTGTTGTTGTCCCAAGGGCAAGGAAGGTGTCCTGGCAGGTGGGGCATTTGCAAGGTAGTAACAAGATTGAGGGTCAAAGTATGAGCATTCACAGGGCAGAGGTGCTGGGCATTGGTAGCCATAGTAAGGGGTCAAGGCAAAGAGTCCCATGCTGGGGGGTACTAGGTGGAGTCCATCAAAGTAGAGTAGTGTCTCCAGGAGGCCACCTGGTAGGGTTCAAAAGTGGGATCCATTAGTTGCCTGTGTCAATATGAAGTTTGGGAGTGGGACCTGACTGACTGAGGGTCCCTGGCTATTCCTAGTGAGGCCCAGGTCCCAGTGTTATTGGAGGGGGTAAGATTCATACAGTATTAATAATTATTTTATTTGAGCTACTATATTGTATGGCTGCCTTATGTAAGGCAGCTAATTGCACATCCATACCATGTAGTACTAAAATCAAAGATTGATCTGGTTCTCTCATATGATTGGAAGGCTATCTTATTCTTGACAATGTTTCTTAGTTGGGTTGGGGTGTCAGTGCAGTGTAGTAGTCAGATACTGGGCATCCATACAGGTCAATCTGGTATCCTGTGAAGTCATAATTCTGAGTATATGTAGCCATCAAGAATGGTGTGAAGAAGAGCCTCAATATTATGTCAGGTTCTGCTGATCTAGAGGCTTTTTTCAAGAAGCAATGCCCTTATGAGGCAGACTCAAGTGCCAAACTATGTGTATTAAAGTGTTGAGTGCTCTAGGACATTGTCTGGTGCACAAAATGGCAAAACAAGCAAGTTCCAGGGTTGGGAACTTGCTTTGGGGCTTTTGGAGTTTGGCCTGAGGTGGGGGTCAAGTCAAAGACAAAGTAGATGTGAGTGTGGAGCACATGCCAGTTGATAGAGTGCATGCTGAATGAGGTTGGACAGAGGGCAAGCATGAAAAAGATGAGAATTGCAAGTTCAAAGGAGAAACACAATCAAAGTTAATGTAAAATCAAGGCTAAAATATAGGGGAGCTACCTATAGTCCTTATATACTACAGATCTGAGGTCTGACTATCTAGGATGGTCCTGGGGACTCTATGTGTGGCAGCAGGGTGGAGGGGCAGCTGTATTCAAGGAGATCACATGGGTAGCCTGCAGGATCAATGGAGATCTGTGCACTCAGCATTGAATGTGATGCATGATAGCTGAATAATGGCCAGATGCTATTTCAGTAGCAGTGATCTAGGATGTAATGCTTGATTGCTGGGCTTCTGCTAGGTGATGCAAGTAATGGCTGGCATGTGGCATCAGACTGGCAGCCTGGCAGCCTGGCTGGCAGGAGAGTTGTGTGAGGTTCTTGGAAGGTTCTGGGAGGGTTCTGGGGGAGGTGTTTGAGGAGAGTTGTGACAGATCAACCTGCCATCACTGCTCAGTGCTCAGCTGACCAACCCTAACACTTGCCAGATATCATGTGCCCTATACAATCAACTCTGATACCCACAATTCAGTGCCTCAACCAGTCCAACTCAGGACCTGGATATATAATTCAGTGCACCAGCTCCAGTAAACATCTCTGCACCCACCTGCACAATACAATACACTGGACTGACCCTCCTGAACCAGCCCCAGACCTCATCCATACCAGGTATTTAACCCATAAATAGCACCTCATTACAGTAGTCTTGATATTACCTGAATCTGTCATACCATGGTCTTGTATGATTTACACACTTGTTGTCTCTTAGTCTTTGTTTAATCTATTTCTTTTCTCTCTACTCCCAGTCTTTGTCTGCAGTCTCCTAGTCTTTGTCTCAATTTCCTGGTCTTTATTTCAGTTTCCTGGTCCTTGTCTTAGCCTCCCAGCTTCCTCTTCAGCACTCCAACACTCTTTGCTAACCCAGGGCACCAACAGAACCCCACCATCTCCTCCATTTTAAGTTCCAGCACTCTGCATGAGTTCTGGAGCAACCTCACCCCCACCAAACCCTCTCCAGACCCAGCTTCTTCCTAGTCCTGTAGGTTTGGAATGCCCTATAGGCACTGAGTCTGCCTAATAAGACCCTGCTCATTGTTGCAAGCCCCTGTCATCAGTAGAACCTGATAGTCGTGGCTAATGAAAAATGTAAGTACAGGTCCATTAATGATACTATGATCAAGGTAAATGCTACTCAGTAGTTGTCATGCAGGTGGCTACCTAAGATCTGCTGCCAGGTAACATGCAAGATGTCAGTCTTGTTACAGGGTCATGATAAAAATGGGTGCTAAATTGTAATGTGGCATGTCAGGGATGGTGACAGAAAATACCAGCTGTTGGTCAGCTGTCATCATTAAGTCAAAACAGGACATAGTTGGAATTAGACTAAAAACAGGAAGATATTGCTTGCAGTGATCTACTGATGGTGGAAGCAGCTACTGGTGGAGTGTGGAGGTGAAATGCAGGAATGGTAGTGTGCCAGAAAGGGCTGAAGTGTCCATCAAACATCAAAGTTTAAATGGGATGGCAAGTGCAGATAGAAGGCATGATGCATCACATGATCTGGACACATTGAGTTCAGGCACAGTAGAAGTGTGCCTCATGGAAAAGGGGGCTAGTAAGCCAATGGTGCCCATGACCTATTGTGGAGTGGGCAGCAAGGCTAGCTAGTGTCAAGATCATCCTCATGACTTTGAGGTATCATGCTAGGTGGTGAGGAGAGGATAGTAGAGCATGAGGAACTTGTTAGAATGGAAATGCTAAAGCCTTGCCACCCTGAGTTCCTTGGCCTCTGTGTGTTCAGACTTAGTCTGTCCATACTTTTCTCACAGCACTATCAGATAAATCTTATATTCATCTGGAATATTGAGCTGAACCTTTGGCTCCATTCTCTGTTCAGGGCTCTATCAGAACTCACTAGGATCCAATATCTCTTCTGGAGTTGTGCTACAATATACCTCTCTGCAGGACCTCATCCTACTATGGGTATTCTGCTTGACCAGGTCTATCATAACCTAGTTCCACTTCTGTGGCATTTGTGGGTCAATACTCCAGTCTGTCACGAATTTGGGCACTGGTGTGTCCCAAATCTGTCATCCAGGTGAATCTTGTCAGCCTTCCAGACTGAGTTTTCAAGCTTGACAAGCTTCATCACCTAACTTCTTCTCTTGTTGAAAAGTATCTCAATACTCTTTATCAGTCACATGAGGCCTTTGACCATGTGTTGGCATACTGCTACCAGCTTATACCACATGTGATTCATTGGCCCCTCCTGCTTCAAGAGTCCCATTACCATCCATGAGTCACAACAGTTTTTCATCATAATGCTTCTTCATTATCCAGAAGTGTCACAACTGCCTGTCTGATTCTTCCAGCCCTAGCTTCTGCTCCAGAGTAGCTATCCTGTCAATGATTCCTTAATCATTTTCAAAGTCCAACTGATGTTCCCTCATAAAGGGGGTACTGATAATCATATTGTATCTGTCAAAGTTTGCAATGTCCATATAGACATTGCTATACTCCTTTGGCACTTTTATGGTTACTTGGGCACCATAATTGACTATAGAACACCTGCCAATCATTCCCAGTTGCAGGGTGATCAGGAAAGCCAACATGGCTACTCTTACCCCTGCAACATGGGCAAATGATGGAGTGAGCCCTAAGTAGTGCTTCCCAAATCCCACAAGGTCTATGCCTTATGCCTGTTAATCTTGACCTCCTGCATTCATGAGCCAAGTGGCCAGTCTTGCCACAGTTGTAGCATGTTGTAGGACATGTGCTTTCTTTAGATGGGTGACCAACTTTGTTGGTTACTACTTTAGGCAGCTGATCTCCTGCCTGTCATGGCTTTTGCCCCTTGGGGTGCCACAAGCAACATCCAGGGTTTGGAGGACACATAATGTCCCAGACTTGCTTCCTTATAGGGTGGCACTTCATCACTCTATTTATGGACAACAGGTCCACTATGACCTGTACAATTTCCATTGTGCTCTAGATAGTGCACAGCAGTTGTGAGACCACTGATACAATGTTGCCACAAGGCTCAGAAACATAACAATCACCAGAAGTCAAAATAAACATTTATTAAAGGCTGAAAACTGTAAGCCTGCTGGTACAACAAGTTCCAAAGACAACATCTTCTAGTACACTAAAAGAAATACAGAACAGATTAGAACAAGGGTCAACACCTGCTATAAACTCAATAATAGTCCAACTACTGCTATGAAGAGGGAAGCATGGGCTAGGAAATACAAAGAGAAGAGATCAGACTGCAATCAATCTGGAATGATCTGGATCAAAAGTGTGATCCAGTCTAAAATAACAAGATTGGAATGTTAGGAGAAGATAGGAAAACATGAATGGAATATACAAAGAAGAGGATGAATGGTAAAACACACAAAGGAGAGGATGATGAATGTTGGAACATACAAAGGAGATGATGAATAGTAGAATACACAAAGGAGGGATGAATAGTAGCACTGAAACAGGCATCCAAGAATGGAAATTGAAACAACAATTATGTCAGGAATGTTGGGAAGAATGGAACAAAAGTCAGGTGGAGAGACTGGTCTGTGCACCATAGAAAGAGGTATAAATAGGCCAAGTAGAGTAGAGAATAGACAGGCAATTGATAGGCAAAGGGTCAGTAGTTCCCAGAAAGTGAATCACTTAGGCTGGAGTCACTGCAGGTGCTGGAAAATGTTTCCATTGGAAAAAGTGTAAAAGAAACATGTTATGCCATTTCTTTGTCAGCTTTTTCTTTTGGAAAAAGGCATTTTCCATTGTCTAATGCCTTTTTTCCTTTGAAATATGTGCCCTGGAAATGGCATAACATGTTTCTTTTTCCCTTTTTGCAATGGAAACATTTTCCAGCACCTGCAGTGAGTTTGTTGAAAACTTCTACATTTCAAAATAGAAATATTTTGGAAAGTAAACTACTTTAATATACAAGCATTCCTCAAAAACATTGGTGGGAGTTGGAGTAGATTTTCTAAGACTTCGAGAAAGCCCCAGAACTATTAGTAATACTCTAATGAAGTACTACATTACTCTCATAAGCTTTAGCCTCAGAGACAAACTCATCTATGTTGTTGACTTCTAGGGCTAACCCTCCATCACAAATGAGAGCAATTAGCATACCAGAGGGCATTCCCTCTAAAAATTGCTCTCAGAATGTGAATTCATCAGAGAACATGGCTATATTCTGGGCCTGATCCATCAGGGCATCATAGAAGCCCTGTACACCCTCTTCAAAGGTATACTTCACTGTGGAATGCATTGCAAGCATCCTGCATAGTCAAGGTGTCAGGGGACCCATCTTTCATCCCTCCTTCTCACCTTCTAATCCTCCTCTGGCCACTCCCACTATAACTTTCCTTTATGCATTTCCTAAAGCCCTACTGGTCAGTACCACCTTTAGGACTCTAACTGTGCTGGTTCTCTGTCCATAATTCATCTACTGTCGGTTCTTCCAGCACAGCTGCATTGGGACCCTTCTTTCATCTCTCCTTCTCACCCTCCACTCCTTCTTTGGCTATCCTCACTATGATTTTCCTTTATGCATTTCCTCAAGCCCTATCTGCTGGTACCACTTTCAGAACTCTAGCTGTGCTAGTTCTCTGTCCATAATTCATTTACTGTCAGTCCCCCAGCACAGCCACTTCCAGATTTGGACAATCTCTAGGTTTTCACTGTTTTAGGTTAGGGTTGAGGCTTTCTGTTATTCTGTACAGTAGCTCCCATGCATCCAGAGCCTTGGAAGCACCACCTTCAGCATAGGGAATCCCCAGAGTTGTTCTCTTTGGATCTCCCTCTGCCAGGTGTATAGCTATGCCTGTACTACCTTAGATAGTACTGAATATACTTTGGACCTCCCTCTACCAGCTGTGTGACTTAGTCATAGCCTCCAGAGGTCATCCTTACACAAGGGTTGTATGAATTGATCATACAGACTAAGGACCACATCCTCAAAAGTCCAATGAGCCTATGCCCTATTCACATGTAGGACATGGTGCAGGTACCATTTGAGTGCTGATGCACTCAAGTAGTCCATTAATGTTGAGAACCCTTTTACATTCTCAATCTCCTAGCTGAGCCATGGCATAATTTGCAAAAACAGTCATCAGCCAGTCTTCAAGTTCACTGAATTTTGAGGATCCTGCATAAGGTATAACTACTTTTAATGTTAATGGCTCAGGTTGTTTGAGTTTTACCCCCTAAGGCATCATCACTCAAACAGCTAACAGCTGCTTGACTATTGCATGCAAATAATCATGCATTGTCTACTGATGGAACTCATAGGCCTCTTTTACTCCCAGGATGGCAAACTGCCCTCAATGTTGAGGAGGCATAGTGAACCTCCTTAGCTGCCACACCTGCATACCTACAGGGAGGTATTGGGGTGTTGTGTGGCCTGCATTGGCCATTCTTGAACCCACTCCTGTGTTTTCCAAGTACCTGGGTAGATTGTCTGCAGCTTGCACAGGGGGAGGAGATCCTCTCTGAGCACCTATGTCTGCAAGACAGGCCTCATCCTGCTCCTGCTTTGCCATTGTAGGGGAGTCTATTTGAACTCCCTCTGTTGGCTAGATGTCAATGGCAATGTTTCCTTGGAACCTTACATCCTGGTCGTCAATGAAGAACTGTCTATAATCCTTCATATTACCTTCTATGAAACTGTTGAAGGATGACTCACTCATTCCAAGTCGAGTCCCATTACTAGGAAGCATTGCACCATATTGTGCTGCAATTGGGCTCTGCTGTGAAGGCAGATCCTCCTTCAGTCAATACAGCATCATTAGGTATGATGGTATCTAATGCTGCTCTCCTCTGATGTGCAAAATTCTGTAGTGTCTCCCTGAGCTACTAAGGAGCCTGAAGCATTGTAAATACTTCATCAATGGGAGACAGCAGTAATGGTGTGTCAGACTTTGGAAAGGGTGATGGCTAGGCAGAGGATACTTGCAATTCTTGCTGCTGTTTCCTCTGGAGATAGTCCTTTATCTTCTGATCTAGGAAATTAATACAGAGTTCAATGAACTCTTCCAGTGCATTGGAGATAATATTATCCCCCAGACTTTGCTGAATCACAATATGTTGAATGAATGAATGAATGAATGAGCCATTTTATTTACTTCAAGACCTATTTTTGCATGATTTGCACATGAGCTATAGCGTCCTAGGTCCTACAGTATGGTAAAGGGTGGTAATTA
>JAGGAT010000937.1:0-14354 GCA_017657195.1 Termitomyces sp. T70a | reverse complement strand
TAGTCTTATTATCGGACCTTTCACTTACATTTCATTAGCGGCGACTATTAAGAGTCGTTGCCGACCCTTCACTAAGTCACCGCCATTACTTACTATAAATACCTTACCATTTGTCAGTAGAGAATCATCAAATTGCACCCAGCACCTTCCTGCCAAAGTCTAGATCTCTAAGAACTCGCTCGAGGCGCTAAGCACTTAGCGACTCCACCTTTCTCCATCTCCGACGAAGGTTCTCTGTGTGACCTTCATTCCACGTCTCAAACGGTACTATACAAGTACACCGCAGCCGTTAGCGCCAATGCTTGCCGCCTCTTAGCGCTAACATTAAAGATTTGAAGCTTTGTAAGCTTATTACGCACCGTCTCCCATACTCCTTGAACTCTTACTGCCTGCCGTCAATCGACGGCAACATCCTTGCCGCCTTACATCATTTTCTAGAATCAAGTAACTGGGACCTGCCCGGGACTCCCTCACACTTTGCGAGCCCAACGCGAAACAAGGCTAAGTGCAGCTTACTAAGACAGCATCTAGCTAAATTTTGGGCGCATCAGCGGACATCACCAGCTTGCAGGCTCTCCTCTTCACAAGGAGCATCCCACTATCTCCAAACTCGATGCGTCCTGGTCACGTGACGCATCACGCCCGCTACCTGCACATGCCGCCCCCACTGGGATGATTAATGAAAACCACGCCATCACCCCCACATACAGGCTCCACACCCTGCCGGCACTCCCCGCCACCATTGGCAGATCACTGCTGGCTCGGCCTTCCTTTTCGAGTCAGAATATGTCCATATTTGACTCAATGATGACAGATGATCAACAGCTGGCACTTTCAATCACCGCCACCACATGCCACATTACAATTTAGCACCCACCCTTGTCAAGACTTTGATTGACGCCCTGCACGTTATGTGGTGGCATGCCCAAGCTAACCGCCCACATGACGCTCCCAGAATATCATTTACCTCCTTTATAGTCTTATTATCGGACCTTTCACTTACATTTTATTGGCAGCAACTATTAGAGTCATTGCCGACCCTTCACTAAGTCGCCGCTGTCACTTATTATAAATACCTTACCATTTGTCAGTAGAGAAAAAACAGAATTGCACCCAGCACCTTCACACCCAAGTTCAGATCTCTAAGAGCTCCCTCAAGGCGCTAAGCAATTAGCAACTCCACCCTACTCCATCTCTGACAAAGGTTTTCAGTGCGGCCTTCATTCCACGTCTTGAACGGTACACATGGGTACACCCTCGTCATTGGCACCAATGCTTGCTGCCTCTTAGTGCCAACAGTAAAGATTAGAAGCTTTGTAAGCTTATTACATGCTGTCTACTGTTCTTTTGAACTCTTACTACCTGCCATAAATTGATGGCAACCTCCTCTCCTCTTTACATCACACTCTAGGACCGAGTAATTGGGACCTGCCCGGGACTCCCTCAACACTTCACGAGCCCAACGCAAAACAAGGCTAAGTGCAGCTTACTAGGAAAGCATTTAGCTAAATTTTGGGCGCATCAACGCCAGGTTTATATACCTGGCCAATTGCCCAGCAGTGGCTATTCACAACGCTCAGGCACTACCATCTCTGGTGATGACCACGACTCCGCCGAGGGGACCTGACAAGTCCCTCATGCAACCAGATCCACTGGAGGAGACTACACCTGAAGTCTCCTCCCCTACACCTGTACCAGACTCTGGTACTGTGCAGATGGAGACACTTCCCATGCCTCCAACTGCTATGGAAGAGTCTGACAACGTTGATGCCACCGTTGTCACTTCATACCCACCCCCTGAGACGGGGTCTAGCAAGACTGTGACCAATGTTGCAGTCTCCAGGCTCCCAGCCAAGGCAACAGATCACCCTGTCACCTCGGATCCCCTTGCTTTGGTCAACACTGAAGCCGTGGGATGGGATGAAATGACAGCCGTAGCAGAATCTGCACAAGACCTTATGGACATAGAGGCCATTTAATGTGGTCTCTACAGTATTCCTGGATGGATGGGAAGGGACTGTCATAGGTCCCTTCAAGTTGCTATATCACGCTCTAATCAAGACACAATAATGCAAAGTCCAAGCAGCACAAGTTGCGCATATGCGCAACTTGCAAGGCTGCTAGAGACCTCTTTGAGGTTCTTGGAGAGCTTCTGTTTGCTCTCTGGGGCCTCAGTCTTGCTCTGCCACCCTTGAATGGTGCAATAAGACCAAAGCTGCCTGCTCAGTCTCCTCTGATCACCTGTGTTCACCCCAACACAGCTTCGTTGTATCTGCTATAAGGGAACTGTCAAATTCCCTAATAGCAAACTTCTGTAACCTGAGAGGAAAACTTCAGCGGCTAGAGAAGAACTTGCAAAATGGGCAGGACACTATCTCCCGCCCTATATCCTGTGTCTTATTTTATTTTATTGATGAGACCCACTATGGTCTCATTTGTTTTTCGTTGATTAATTATTCAATGAGACCTGTGATGGTCTCATGAGGGGGGTATGTAATGGATCATGCTCGTTACAGCACTGGTATAAAGTATTATTACTTTATTGTTATTATTACTTAGTTATTATGTAATTACTATATAAGTTGTGAGGTTACTTATGTAACCTCAAGTAGTCTTTTTTGCACAACCATAGCCAGAATCAATTGATAGGTTCTGACTTATGGTCTCATGCATGAAAGGCTCAGTAACTGCGTTACACAATGGGACTTTGAAAAATGACAGAATGCTGCGTGTTGACAAGCTACTGCTAGTGGAGTGCCATTTAGGGCACTGTCCAAAGTTGAAACAGCTATGTCCAAGGTTGTGGACAAAGAGGAGGTAGAAGAACCTCATCCACCTAGGACGCTGTGGTGTCGCATCACAATCAATGAGGAGGTACATGAACAACATGTACCAGATGAGACAGCCACTTCACAGCCAGCTGCGAGGTGTGTCCTGCTAGTGGATAACTGGAACAATTGTGTTAATTACCAACACATCTGCAACTAAGACTTGCGGGATTGAGGAGAGTTGTTGATAGACAACCAAGGAATTGTGTTTGAGGCGTGTGAAGGTGTTACACCCATTGATGATATGGAACAACAATTTGTTGCAAGGACTAGAGACCTGGATAGAAATCTGGGAGAGGACAGTAGTAATGACAACCACTACAGTGACTATGGACAGGGTCATTGTAATAGTGACTGGAATGGACAAGATCATCAGGACAATCGCAGACCCCCTGCTTGTCAGCCAGAATGACCAGTGTCCCGAGCTACACCAGGCCTGCATCCTGAACGTAGGACTGAGGAACCTCCATATCAAGCAACTAGGGCATGGACTTTGCCCTCAGCTCATGACCTGTGTGTGAGCATGCCAGGAATGAATGAGGTGGTCAAAATCCATATGGATCATATGCACAACTGCCTGAATCATCTAGTGGATGACTCTTTGGGAGTCAGATTCAAGTTTCCAGATGGGGTCAAGCCTTGTTGCACTGAAGGGAAGCATATCTGAGTGTATGCTGGAGGACACAAGTTTTCCTAGTTGGAAGACTGGACTATGGACATCTGTTATCATTTAGCAGCGTGCTGCTATGGTGGCAACAACATGGACCAGGAGTGTATATTTGTGCTCCATGAATTCATGGATGGAGAAGCATAGAACTGGTTCCGCAGATATGTCCTGCATATAAACAGGGACAAACAGTTCTGGACTTTCAAGGAGGTCCTGATAGGGTTGTATAACCGCTTTGTAAATGCAGCAACAATGCAAGAGGCTTGTGAAGCCTTCAGGACAGTGGTATACAATATGCAAATGGGGGTCCAGACCTTCTACGATGAACTGGTGGGTCATGCTCAGAATATAGCTGTCCATCTGGATGAGTTTACCATCCAGGAAACATTCCTGGACAAAATACCAGCTGAAATGTGTCGCATACTTATATGCAATGATAGCCTGTCACCAGAGGTCAACAGAATAACTAAATTCCTAGCATATGCTATTTGCTATGAGCAGTCTGCAAGGACTGTGACACACTATGATCAGCGCAGCTCTTGTTGCACTACAGGACAGCACCAACCTGTCAAGGTTGGAACATTCTTAGCAAAGTGTTCCAAGATGGAGCAAAACTGCAATCCACAGTTTGTAGTACAGCGAACAATGCCTGCAGAGCATAAGCCAGGTTTGGGACAGGCTGGTAATTTACCAGCAGTTAGAAACGCCCAGCATGGGCCTGGCTTGGGCCAATCTGCACCAAAGGCAACATGGGATGTACTACTAAGAGTGGGACTGCCCAAGGCTGCCTTTCACAGCAGTGATGCAGGGTATAAGCCTAGTGGTGGAACACCACACTGCTACAATTGTGGCTGGATGGGCCACTTCTCAAAAGAATGCAAGGCGCCAAGAGTGCAAGTCAGAGCTGCCCATACAGCGGCAGTAGAGAGCAATGCTGAAAGCAATGCCAAGGCAGGCCCAGAGGAGCCTGCCCACGACAACAAAGAAGTCTCTCACGATGTTGAGGAGGAGTCTGCAGTGGATAATGCTGAGAGCGTCCAAATTGATGGAGATGACTATGTTGCAGTGGATGTATATGATAACAATTACTATGCTTGTGATGATAAGAAAGAGCATATGTTTGCTCTGACCAAGTACCAAGGGGATAGACACATCCATATGCAATGTGTAACACTGCAGAAGGCAGCTGACAAGCTGCAATGACCTCACTATACTCCTCAAGAGAAGGAGTGCCTGGTGACCTATGTAGAGGTCAACGGGCATCCAGCGTGGACACTGTGGGACTCAGAGAGTACCACTACAGGCATTATGCCTCAGTTTGCACATATGAATGCAATACACATTCATGAGCTAACAGAGCCATTGATGCTCCAGCTTAGTACTGTGGGGAGTTGTGCTATTGTACAGTTTGGCATGGAAGTAAGAGTGAAGATGTCGGGACAGCTGACAAAAGAATATGTGGATATAGCAAATTTTGATTGTTATGACATGATCATTGGGATGCCCTTCATGCGTAAGAACAAAGTCACTCTTGACTTTGTTAATGACAAGGTGATTGTCAATGGAATACTGTTGAAAGCAGAGAGAGTAGTCCTGGCAGACATGGATGGCCATCTGTGACAGTATCAAGTCACAGAAAAGTATTGTGAAGATTGCAATTGACTAAAAGGTTGCATGAATGCAACAGTGGAGGATGTTGATGAGAAGCTGGCTCCAATGGCCAGCCTACTGGAAGGTGCGCCAATAATATTGGTGACTGAGGAAGAGCTTTAAGGAACTCTGGAAAGGGGGGATGGGCTGGACAGGCCAAGTGCAACAGAGAGAAAAGCCGCAAGGAAGCGTGACAAGGCTCGCTTATCTGATACTGTACAGCTAGGATTGCTGGAGTGTCAACTGACAAGCTCTAGAGTGAAGGTGGAAGACCTTGTAACAGACAAGGTCGAAGAGCATCGACAAAGTGCTGCAAGTGCAGCAGAAATGGCTGACAGCATAAGATCCTTTTGGGATTGACCAGTGCCACCACTGGACATGCAGTGGGCCTATGACCCGCATATGCCACTGGAGTGAAACAAGGTTGTAGCCATGATGGTGGCGCAGAGATGGACTGGGTTGTGCCGACCTACTGGAGAAGTTTATCATCAGCCTTTCAATGATGAGATTTCAGAACCATTGGATGTAATGTTTGATGGATGTTTGCTAAAAGCAAAAGGTGTACAGTGGTCAACAAAGTCAACTGCCTCAAAGCCTCCTCTGAGGCTGAGGACGGAGGACACAGGGGAAGCGCACTTACGTGCACTCAGAAAATGATTCAAACCAAAGGTTCAGCCATGCCAAAAGTGCATAGACAAAGGTAAAGCCAAAATTACAGGCTTATGGGAAGAAGACATTCCATGGTTGCACTAGCAATGGCAGCAGGAATTTGTGGACATTGTCAACAGTACAAAACTGGAACTCCCACCATGGCAGAAAGTAAACCATGAGATTAATCTCATAGATGAGACCAAGCAGTACAAATATCATTTGCCTTGCTGTTTATGAGCACTACAGGAGCAGCTTTGTAATAAAACAAATTGCTACATTAACGCCAAGTGGTGGGAACCACAGCCAGCGATGCAAGCTGCACTGTTACTGTGCATTCCCAAGACAGATGGGACACTACAAACTGCATTGAATGCGCAATAGCGCAACAACAATACCGTCAAGGACATGACGCCACTTCCACAAAGGCTAAGTACAGGTTGAAGATTGACCTGATAGACGCTTATAAAGAAGTACGCATTTGCATGAAAGACATTCCAAAAACTGTGTTTGCATTCCTGATGGGAACATTTGTCAGTAACATCATGCAAATTGGCAATTGCAATGCGCCAGTGACATTTCAGAGGTTGATGACCTCAATATTCTGAGATGTCATTGGAAGGTTCATGCATGTCTATCTAGACAATATTTTCATCTACTCAGACTCCATAGAGGAGCATGAGCAACACTTGCAAATTGTATTCAAACAACTGTGTGAAGCAAGCTTGTATCTGAAGTAGAAGAAGTGCAAACTATACGCACAAAGTATTGACTGCTTAGGGCACATCATAGATGTGCAGGGTATACACCCAGACTCAGATAAACTCAATCATATTTGAGAGTGGCAAACACCACATAATTACAATGATATCCAACAATTTGTTGGATTAGTTAACTATATCGGTAACTTCTTACTGGATGTAACTGCATACACAGGTCCTCTCATAGCCATGACCCAGAACAGGTCTCCATTTTATTGGCAACCGCTGCATCAGCAGTGTTTTGAGATGATTAAACAAATCTGCATGAAGATGCCAATTATTTGCCCAATTGATCCATGTCTTGATGAGCTGATATGGCTCATCTGCGATGCATTGAAGATGGGCATTGGGGCCGTGTTTGGCCAAGAAAAGACCTGGCAAACTTGCAGACCTGCAGGTTTCATGTTGTGCAAGTTCATGACTGCGCAACAGAACTATGCAGTACATGAGTTAGAGACACTCACTATCTTGGAAGCCCTCCTGAAATGGGAGGATCAGCTGATGGTATATAAGGTCCATATTATAATGGATCATAAAGCATTAGAGTTTTTCAAGACTCAAGTACATTTGTTGCTGCAACAGTGTCAATGGATTGACTATATGTCACACTACTGTCACGACCCCCCACCAACTCCAAACCCCTCCCCACCAACCCCCCACCTACCCCGAGACCAACCAAAATCCCCTCCCATTCAACCACTTGCCACGACCTCACCTATACGTACTCCGGACCATCAAGCATCACCCCAGGGCCATCACACAGATCGCCCGGCCATCATGCAGACCGCCTGGCCATCACAGACCGTGCCACCACCAGACCCTCCGCCGATCTCACGGGCCCCCACGCAATCTCCCCAATACGACCACCAGCCGCCCTGCCGCCACGCATACAATCCCGGGACCCTCCGGACCCTCAGTCGATCTTGCGGACCCACGTGCGATCTCCCCAATACGACCGCCAACTGCCCATACAACCCCAGAACCCTCCTGGAACCCTTCCTAGACAGAGCCCTCCCCCGTAGTAGTATATAAGGCCCCTAGGTAGCCCCCATGTACCTTAGTCTCGATATTGCCAATAACTATCTGTGTTTTGACTTAACTCTCTGTTCGATTTCCCGCGCTTGTTTCCATCTCTTCCGTGCTTGCCTTAATCACTTCTCCGGCACGCACCTCATCGACTGGCACATGCCCCGCTCCTCTAAGTTTGCCTTTGTCTTGTCTCTGGGCATCCCCCCGTCGACTCGACCCCTTCCCCCGCTAAGTAATCCCCGAGTAGGCCCGTCCCCGGGACTCCACTCCCCCATCGTCTCGCACCCCAGAACTTACCCTGGAGCCCTCGATGCCGCGTCCACATAGTTTGGCACTCACTTGTGCCTCGTAAGGTCGTTGCTTGCTAGGAAAGGCCCCCGGGTCAGCGGAACCTGACAACTACCAGTTTGACATAACATATGTCAAAGGAGAACTGAATAAAGTCATGGACTGCTTATTGCAGTACTTCAAGAGTGATACTCATGACAATGTTCATGCGGTCCATAACTTTGTCCAGGTAGACAAGCATATTGATCTGGAGGGCAAGGATTTGCCCTTACATTGGTTCCAGGAGATAGTGGAATGTCATGTAGAGATTTGAGCCATGCAGGCTCATGAGTTGCGCCATAGCAACCAGCTTAAGGAGCAATTAGAAGCCCAAGACCTTGAGGCTCAAGGTCTTGCTAGTGCAGAACCCACCGTTATACAGCCCATGGAAAAACTGTTGTCTAGTGATGATGACCCAACAGTGGAACAGGTGCTAGGCATCACTGATCCTAGCCCTAGAACCACTGATCTTGAAGATGTGCAGTTGTGTGCATGTATCTGGCAAGGATACTCACAAGACAAGTTCTATGTTGAGATACTTGACAAACCCATGGTGCACCCACGCTTCATCATTGAGCAGAAGCTCATCTATATGATGAGCTCTGCTGGTGCGCAGGTGGTATGTGTCCTGCAGGTTAGGTTGTTGATTACAACAATTCTAGAGCAAGCCCATCATATTGTTGGGCACTTTGGATATCAGAAGGTGCTTGAGTATGTGCATCAATTGTACTGGTGGCCACAGATGGCCAAAGAAACAAACTAGTTCTGTGCAACATGTGAATCATGCCAGCATTTGAAGACTTTGAACCAGAAACCAGCTGGAAAGCTGCATTTGCTTCCAGTCCCAGTAAAAACCTGGGACTCTATAGGCATGGACTTTGTTGGACCATTTCCTGAATTGCATGGCTTCCACTACTTATGGGTAGTAATCTGCCACATGACCAAGGAGCTTCACAAGCTGCTCAGAGCAAAGTTGCTCATGTCAACTTCATTTCATCTGCAGATGGATAGCCAGACCAAGTGCAAAAAATTGAAATGTCATGCAGATTTTTTGAGCATTTGTCTGCCCTGATCAGAAGGACTGGGTAGACCAGATGCCCATGGTAGAGTTTGCAATAAATGTGAGTGTGTCCAAGACTACAGGGTATGCACCCTTCAAACTCAATAGTGGCTACATGCCATCTATGATCAAGGAACTTTGCACTGACAAAGTAATTCATCAAGGAATCAAGGACTTTGTGCAGAATGCACTAACCAACCTTGCAAATGCACATGATGCAATTATCAAGGCATGCATCTTTTAGATGCACCATGCTAATACTCGCTGGAGTGAGAAACTGGCAATTGATAAAGGTAGCTTGGTGTACCTTTCCACCAAGCATCTAAATCTACCTAAAGGACAGGCAAGTAAACTGTGCCCGAAGTGGGTAGGGCTGTACAAGGTCCTCAAAGCTGAGCCCAGCACATTAAATTATGTGCTTGAGTTGCCATCGGCATTACAAGCACAATGCATCGTGCCAAAGTTTCATGTGTTGTTATTGCAACTTTACTTGGCTAGTAATGATGCGCTATTTCCAAATCATGCAACTCCAGACCCTTATGACTTCAGCACTGCCAACAACCAAGAATGGTTTGTAGATGACCTCATAGGTTATAGGTGTACCCAGTTGGGAGATCTCAAATTCAAGGTTTGCTGGAGCTTAGGGAATACTACCTGGGAACCCCTGGCTCATTGCAAATTGCTGGCAGCAATGGACCAGTATCTGGAATTGCAGGGCATTAAACACCCTCAACATCTTGTATGATGTGCAAAGAGCATGTAAAGGCCAGAATTTAGCTAAGGCAAAATGATGGCAGGCCAGTGTGGTTGTGTTGACCATGGCAATTCTGCCAGCTGGGTGGCAGAGAGTTTGTGCTTGTTTGTCTGCCTAGTGGACTTTGGAGAATCTTTTTCTCCTTTGCTCTCTTGTTGTTACATGTTATGGACATGTAGACTAGATAGTAGTATGGCCTCATGGGGCCTCCCAAAACCTGGACAGAGCTTGCAGAGCTTTGGAAAGGGAAGAAGACCTGTGCAAAGTCAACCTAGAAAAAGTACATCAGCTTTTGCACCCTTTGCACGCCAGTATCAGCAGTATGTGGCTGTGGCCTACCCAGGCCACAAAGAGCCGCTCCCATACCAAACGCCCCTCCATGCAAAAATGGAGGTAGATGAAGAAGAACACCATGAACACCAGTTTCAGCTGGTACCAAGCCACTTCCAGACTCTGGCAGCAACATACGCATCTGCTGTGGCACTGCCCATTAGACTAGAAGTCATGCCACAAGTGCAGAGCAAAATTGTGATGGAAGTATTGTTGCAGCAGTTAGAGGCAGCAGGGCAACTAGTGCCCACCATTGTATTCTTCTTGCAAGATAATCTTGCAGTCATGGTGATGAAAGGTCTGCTTGACCAAATTGAGCTTATGAAGAGGCAGTGCATGTCAGCGCTGGAGCATATTGATTGTGTGACCATGCACAAATTGTCATCACCTGGCAAGGTAAGCAGGGAGCCCAAGCGAGCCAGACTACCCCTGCCGCAATCAGCTCTTGCCCCTTCCATGTCCCATCCAGTGCTTCAGAAAGCACCCCTGGCAGTGCTGTCTATGCCTGCACAGCCTACAGCCGCATCAACCGGTCCCCCTGAACCTGCAGCCCAGCTAGCCAAGGGGTTGAAGGCACCCACTGTGCCTATGGAGGAACTCTCGCTGGAGCAGTGAGATGAGGAGATAGAGGAGGAAGTCCTGCTAACAAAGGACAAACAGGCACTGCTGGATGCTTTTAATCCTCCACCAGCATGCCCAGTAGCTGGTCCCTCTAACTAGGGACCTAATCTGTCCATGACTGTCCCGGATATTCCAGGATCCCCCAAACAACACCACGGGCATAAGCTGCCCATTGACTTGTCTAAATTGGAAGTCATTGACTTCCCTGCAAACATTCTGGAGCAGGCAGAGCCCACCCAATTGCTGTTTATAAAAGTGGCAGTAGTTCCAGCCCTGCCATCCCAGGTGATGGTAGTCCCAGTGCCCACCAATCTGTGCACACCAGCACAGTACAACGAGTTGGTGGCCATGGCAGTGGCAGGGAAGGGGAAGGAGCAGGCAATGCCCGCACTCAAGGACAAAAGCACAGCTGGCACAGTATGCACTCATCTTTGGTTGACTGGGGCTAGAAAACACCTGGCAGGGCATTGTGGTAGATTTTGCATACCGCATGCACTGGCAAACCCTGTTTGGATTTGCACTTTGCCAGGCCCTTTGCACCAACAGCACAGACAAGACTTCCCTGGTTTGTTGGTTAGTGCTTGTTATGGTGCACCCAGGGTTGTATCGTGAGGCAATTACCACCTTCAACAACATCTATGACAAGCTCTTTGTGGCCCAAGAGGGGGCCCAGCTCTCAATATTGCAAGTTCATGTACCTGATAAGCAGGTACAGAACTTTTTGGATGATGACACGCTTTGCATCTTATTATACAACTATATTCTGCGTGAATGGGTAGACCACGCTTATACATATAGTGTGGTATACTTGGAACAACAGTTCCATCAGCCAACAATGTCATTAGACATCTTTTGTGAAGTAGACAATGAGCGCTTCGAGTACCTTCAGATTTACCGTATGCCAGCTGCAATCCTGCAATGGGACAGGTGGAGGGAGATCACTGAGGAGGACCATTACCGCCCTCATGTTCAAGTGCAATGAGGAGAGCACTGCTGGATTATTTCCTGAGGCTACCAGCCTCTATTACTAGATTGGCATAGACCTGAATGTGGGTCAACTCTGGAAACAAACACTGGCACATGGTACAATGCCTTCCATTGGAGCTGCAACTAATATTGCACTAACCGACTGTGAAATAGTAGATGTGACTGCTGTGGGGGGTTCAACAACCCCACCAAGAACAGAACCGGAATTGTCTTCCTCCATGATTAACATTGCATTCAAGGAGGGTGCTAAGGAGACAATCATGGGCAGATTGCTGCCGAGCAACAAAATGGGCTGAATGCCCTTATTTTAATTTTATAATACTTAGGTAATGTTGAGTTTTACACTCAAGAAGTTTATTGACAATCTGCGTGCTGTACAGCACATAGCCAGACTCTTGTTGTATATAATGTAATATACAGCATCTTGAGACACCCTGTGCATTATTCCTCCTAGGTGTGACTTGCATATCCGAGTGGGATGGCCACCTCAAATGACCTCTCTGGTTGATTACCATAGTTCAGACCATGCAATGGTCTAAAGAGGGGGTGTGTAACCTGTGAGGTTACTGAGTAGACATACAGCATGCAATCAGCGTGCCCTATACCTTAGTTAGATCCAGCATGCTCCATTAGAGCGCCATTAGCTAGACTAGAGACTACATGTGTCATTGATGTGTGTCAGTAAATTACATAAGCTAACATCTTGGATTTTCACCTTCATAGCTAGTCAATCCAATATTGTGGTCTGATTCAGCTGCTGTGTGATACACAAGACGGTTCTACCTGTAGCCAACGGCTACACTAACACTCTCTTGATCTCAAAAAAACCC
The DNA here is from genome assembly GCA_017657195.1 of Termitomyces sp. T70a. Lineage (NCBI taxonomy): Eukaryota > Fungi > Basidiomycota > Agaricomycetes > Agaricales > Lyophyllaceae > Termitomyces > Termitomyces sp. T70a. Next base: position 1,862 of record JAGGAT010000937.1, on the reverse strand, counting down.
TGAAAACTCCTCCTGAAGGTAAGACCTATAAGGACTATGTCAAGGAGGCCTTCTAGGCCAATCAACTCTGGAAATAGGGCCAGCCATAGGTTGAAGTACTGGATGACATACAAGAATGTAAAAGGAGGGAAGGGGCCTGCATCCTTTGGAGTGAGAAAGGTCACTTCACCCTGGAGTGCCCCAAATGGCAAAGTATGGATTGAGCAGTATGGACTTTTGAGGGGAAAGATGTGGACTTCTAATACTTAGAAAACAATCAGGCAATTTAGACCTAGAAGATGCACTAAATTGCAGAATCAATCCCAATGTTTTCTCTGCAACCATATTCCATCTTTGTGCCATGGCACTCACACAGAACACCCTCACAGCTTACTTATCCTTCCACTCCTCCTATGCCCTATGTCATGACCTGCACTAGCCCCAGGCCCTGGATGCTCACTAGACCAACCCAACAGCCCTGGGACACCCACCCCACAATAGACCCTTGTCCTTGTCAATAACCTGAAGGACAACCCTGACACGCCATCCATCAATCCTGGCACTCTGGCACACCACCATCAACCCTGGCACCCATCTTGCACCCAACTTCCCTGATTGACCTGCCTGGTTGGCTGACCAACTCTGACCACCCACCAATCACCTGGCCTCCTGCTTGATCAACCCTGAACTTCCTGCATGATCACCCCCAGCCCAATTTATTATCTTGGATACACAGCCCTGCACAGCGGCTCTGATCAACACTTCCAGGACTCAATCTCCCCAAACTGGCTCCAGACCTCACTACTTAAACCTGTAGGTAGCGCTCCATTACAGTAGTCTTGATATTGCTATTACTTTCTTGTACTACTATTTTGTACAAGCCTGTCTGTCTAACTTGCCTGCAAAATCTACTTCCTTTCTTCACAAGTCTCCTGGTCTTCTAAGACTCTCTCTCTCTCCTTGTCTCAGTCTTCCAGTCTTTGTCTCAGTCTCTTGGTCTATCCCCCTTCCACCCCGTGCACTCTCCCTTCCATCCTATGCACTCTTACTTCCACCCCCCTCATTCCCAGACTCAACCCAGAAGCCTGACTCTCCCCCACCCACACCCCAGTACTCTGCACAACCCCAGAGCACCCTACACCCCCTGTGGACTGCTTCTAGAAGCCCCATCCCTTGTCCAGAGCTGTCTCCTCAGACGTCAAGTCTGCCTAGTAATTGTGGACCTTGGCCATAATTTCATGGGAAAGATGTGCCACCTTCCCCCTGGCTGGGTGGCCAGGCAGGTCACAGTATTTGAATGCCAGGTTCTCTGTGCAATGCCTCTGAGCCTTTAGACATGCAAGGTCATTGTTCCACCAGTGTTTGGTGTAGGGGCAAGGCTTTTGGAGAGGAACAATGGAATCAGTTGATATGACCTCCTGAATGATAAGAGAAAGGTCAGTGACTTTGCAGCTGAATTCCTCTTTCAAGGATATGTGCTTCGATGGGAAGCAAGTTTCCAGGCACTCCTTTAGAGCAGCATCAAACTTGTTCCAGTTGACAGATCAAAAATCCCTAGTGGGGGAGGGTGAGGAGTGGGGAACAGGCAGCTCAATCTCAGTTACTACTGGGAAGTGGTCTGTGACTGGGAGCTGTAACAACAGGAGTATATCACAGGAGAGAATGGGGTCAGAGATGCTATCACTGCAGGTGCTGGAAAATGTTTCTATTGGAAAAAGTGTAAAAGAAACATGTTATGCCATTTCTTTGTCAACTTTTTCTTTTGAAAAAAGGCATTTTCCATTGTCTAATGCCTTTTTCCCTTTAAAATATGTGCCTTGGAAATGGCATAACATGTTTCTTTTTCCCTTTTTGCAATGGAAACATTTTCTGGCGCCTGCAGT
>JAGGAT010000936.1:0-14366 GCA_017657195.1 Termitomyces sp. T70a | reverse complement strand
TGCATGAAGAGTGTGGAATAAGTGTGGCAAGGAAGGTGGCAAGTGTTGGCAAGTGTGTTGGCAAGTGTATGGTGCATTTGTAAATGCTGTGTTCTGTGTTGAGCCAGGTAAGAGGCTCATCACCACAGTCAGCAAAACCTGACAGTTATGCAATAGTTCCTGTGGTTGTGCTACTACTCTACTTTGGATATGGGGATAATAATCAAATAGCTTCTGCCTTTAGATAGCTAGCTGTACTACTACTTTATCTTGGGTCTAGAAGTGATAATTAAATAGTTTCTAGCTTTAAATAGCCAGATGCTGTTGATGATTTATTTGCTATAGTAATATCTGAAACTTATATATTTAAAGGTGTAATGCTTTTTTGAGAAATTCTATTCCTAAAATAATACCACCTTTACCTGCTCTTACACATAGAGCTCCTTTATAAAATTGCTTTTGCACATAGAGCTCTTTTACAAAACAGACCAGTCAATCTGCCTACCATTGCTCAATCTACTTACTATTGCTCAATCTACCTACCATTGCTCAATCTATCATAGCCATTGCTCAAACTTAATTGTCTGAACTTCTACAGAATCTCCAAAGTTTTACAGCATATAGATTTTAATTCTTATGAGGCTAGAGATCAAAGGATCTTCCAAGGCTAGGAATAGCAACATGCAGCTAATTTGGAGGAGAACTTCAATAATCTAGGTTCTTAAAATTTAGATCAACTTAAAATTTCTCAGCAAGACAACTGAAATCTCCCCTTGATTCTCTTATTTCACAAGTTGTACAACAACCTATAAATGCTCTTTCTAGAGGCAGACAGGCTTATGTACTTGCTTGAACCTATTAGAGGACTCTCCTCTTCATTCTTTTTTCTCAAGTTCATTCACTATTACTATCTTTATTTACTTACTTCATGATGCCAGCTTGCCAACAGCCAATTATATCAGCCTTGATTTTGACAGCTGCTTATGTCAGCATCCATCAGGTTGACTTCAGCACAGCCACACTTGTCATGGTCAAGTAACTAGCCATGCTATTATTTTTGGGCTCCTAGCTTGGAGAATTCTTAGACTTGTTCTCTTTGGATTTCTCTTTACCAAGTGATTAGCTACATTCTGTTGTATTGTAATGGATTTTAATATACTTTGAATTTTCCTCTGGCAGTTGTGTGATTAGCCGCACTTACTGAACTTCCATCACATTATTTTGGTTCATAAATGTGTCATGTTTACACTGTCATGCTTTACATTTCAATGCTAAAAACTTTTTAAGTCCATTAAATATAATCCAAAGTTTGGCATGTGCTGTCGATAAGGCCAGACTGATTTGCCCAGACTAGCAGATGCTCCACCAGATCTACTAAATCTGCTTCATTTTAAAGCATTAATTCATTAATATAAGACAGCTTTTGCATTTACATCTCTAGGAGTTAAGATTGACTATGCTATTATCAATGCACTTAGATTATATAGCTTCAGAATTAATGAAGAGCTTTACCATCTAACAGGTACTTTGCTTCCAACTAAATGCAATCATTCAGTATATGCACAATGTCAGGTTCTACTGATCCAGGGGCCTTTTCTAAAGAAGCAATGCTCTTTCAAGTCAGACTTGAGTGCCAAACTATGTGTACTTAGGTGTTTAGCATTCTGGAAGGTTGTCTGTAGTGCAAGACAGTGAAATAAGCAAATTTTAGAATTAATACCTTGCTCTGGAGCTGATAGAGTGGATTTAAAATAGAGGTTGAATCAAGAGAAGAGTTCCTTGATGAGACTAGAATGAGTGTGAGAGCATGTAGTGCATGCCTGATAATAGAGTGCATGCTAAAGGTTCCAGGAAATGAGAAGTTGGCAGTAAAGTGTTTAGAAGATATTGCCACCAATAGTAGCAGGCAGTAAGAAGTTAAGGAAAATGGTTTAGAAGGAGGTGGTAAGCTTATAAAGCTTCTAGAATGTAGTCATAACTGCTAAGTGCACAAGTCAAGAGTGCAAGATGGCAAACATTAGTGCTAATAATGAGAGTGTGTATAAGAGATGAGTGCTAGGAGAGAAGTGAGAATACTAATAGCTTAGCACCTTTCATAAACTTTAAGAGATCTATACTGTGAGGCTAAAGAGGCTCAATTCAATTGGATGATTTGCTTAAATGTCTATTAATAATATTATAAACAAGGTAAATGCTACTTAAGAGTAGTTTTGCAAGTTATGCTGCCAGATAATGTGCAAGATTTTAGTTTTGTGACAGAGTCATGATAAAAGTAGGTGCTACATTGTAATGTGGCACATCAGGAGTGATAACAGAAAGTGCTATTTATCAGTTATTTGCTATTATCAAGCAGGAATGGAAAAGAATTGTCATTAGACTGGAAAAGGAAAGTATTGCCAGTGGTGATTTGCTAGTGGCAGTAGCAGATGCTAGCAGAGTGTAGACACAAAAGGCAAAAGACAGGACTGGTAATGTAATAGCTGACAGAAAGAAACAAAGTGTTGATCAAAGTTTAAAGAGGAGCAGCACATGTGGATAGAGAGCATGATGTATCATAGTTATAGCACATTGGATTTCGGAGCAAAGAAAAGCATGCCTTGTGTAAAAGAGAGCCAGCAAGCCAATGGTGTCTGTAATCTACTGTGGAGTGGGCAGCAAGGCTAGCTAACATGTAGAGATTATTACATGACTTTAAGATGTCATGCTGAGTAGTAAGAAGAGGATGGTAGTGCATGGAAGATTGTTAGTAGGAGAAATGCTGCAGTCTTGCTACTTGATCTGATGCTAAATAATGCATAGATAGCTTAAAATGTATTGAGCCAGATTAGGAGCTTATCAGCATAATCTGGACATTAAAAGTAGCTGTAAGGGCAACTTTTGGAAGCTATGGCTCAGTAACACAGCTGGCAAAGGGAGATCTAAAGAAAACAAGTCACTTTGCCAGGCACTCAGAAAAATAAAAGTAAGTCATATAATATATAAGTCACATGTAAAGGTCACATGTACAGATCATCTGCTTGAGGTCACATGTCTGAGTTCTAGGTCTAGGTCACATCCTAAGGTCACATGTGCAGCTGAGTTTGAAAAGAGGGGGTAAATAATGGCAAGTTGGTGTAAGGGCAACCTCCGGAGATTGTGGCTAATCACACAACTGGCAGAGGGGAATCCAAAGTATATTAAAAGGTGAATATAACAAGAATAGTAAGTAGGTAAATACCTGGCAGAGGGGAATCCAAAGAGAACAAGTCTAAGGATTCCTCTGCCAGAGTCCGAGAAAATAAACATAGGTCACGTGTCTGGTGGCTGTGCTAGCTCTGGACTAAAAGTAAGTAATCAATGGAATAATGTAAGTATGGGAACACCAGGGAGAATGGATATAACAGAGGAAAGAGAAGAGAAGGAAAGTCCCCTAACATAGCCACATGTTTATCATATGACTCCTACTCCAGAACATTGTAACCAGCAAGTGTGCTCAGATAATGTAATTGGAGGGAGGCTAATGACTGTGACAGGATGAAGAGCATTGCAGGTTCCATTGCAAATTCTCCTGCATAAAAGAGTAGAGAAATGCTTTTACTACAAGTGGTTACCACAAGCTCCAATTCTGTTTAGTTGGCTGTTAAGACATATAGTGCTAGAAAACTTTCTTTGTCAATTTTAGCTCCAATACTTTCTTATAATTTCCAAATATAGCAAGTGCCACAACAAGGCATAATTGCCAGGAGACCCATCTTTCATCCCTCCTTTTCACCCTCCAATCCTTTTCTGGCCACTTTTACTATAATTTTCCTTCATGAATTTCCTCAAGATCTATGAGCCAATATCACCTTTAGGACTCTAGCTGCACTGGTTCTCTGTCCATAATTTATATACTATCAGTTTCCCAGCACAGCTGCATTGAAACCCTTCTTTCATCTCCTGCCACTATTTTTTCATGGAGAAGCCCATGACTTCTATTTTAGTCATATTAAGGGGTGGCTTGCACCCCTGATAAGATTTATGAGGCCCTGGTACCTATAGGGCATGCACTAATGTAGCAAGCCTCTGAGTTGAGGGACCTGCTATCTTTGAAGCAGGCACTCCCCTTGGTGCCATTGCCTCTAGCCACTCCTTCTTGTCCCTGAAAAGCAGGACCTCATGCATCTCCCCATTTTGTGGCTACAGCAAAACCTCAGCTAAGAGCAGTGCTTTCTAGCTGAGTATTTAACATGGCTGTAGGCTGTGCAGGCACCATCAGAGGCAGTGAGGCTGCTATGGGCTCCATCTAAACTGTGGCAGGCACTCTTGCCTATGCAACTTTGACTGCTTGTAGTGGTTGTGGTCTAGCCTGTTTGGGCTCCATACTTGCTCTCTCATAAAATGGGAATTTGCACTTTGCAGCATGATCTATCTGCTCTAGCACTGTAATGCGCTGCTTCTTCATAAGCTTAATTTGATTAAGCAACCCCTATATTACTATAACTGCAAAGTTATTTTGCAAAAATGCAGCCATTACAGGCACTGGCTGTTTTGCTGCCTCCAAATGGCGCATCACTGTCTCTGTCACTATTCTCATTTGCATTTCTACTGGTAGTTGCACCACTATATGCATGTATAACTGCACTGGTGCTCAGATCCAGCTTGGCACTAGCTGATATGCATACTCATGACTTATTTTCTCAACTGGGTGCTTATAGTGCTCCTGTTTGTCTATGTCCATTTGCACATGGATGGGAATCTGATATAGAAGTGGCTCCTCACGGCCTGGATAAGCTACAGCTGCATACTGCTGCATTTTTGGATTATGGTATTGCATTTAAGCATAGTTTTGACTTTGTGCAGATCTCCTCCCCCCTTTCCAGAAGTCTGTGAGCTCTGTCTAGGTCTGGGTGGAGCCTGCAAGGCCATTTTTTTCTCTTTCTCTAATCTACATGTCTATGATGTGTCACAATAAGAAAACAAAAAACACAAAAAAAATCTCTAAAGTCTGCTAGCTAGACAAACACCTACAAAGTTCTATTTATATGGCATGTGGCATTGGGATTTGCCATGGTCACAAGACCACACTGCCTGGCTATCATTCAGACTTAGTCAAATAATTGCCTCCATGTGCTCTATGTGCATTGTATGAGCTGATGAGAGCACGTAATGCTCTGTAATTCCAAGTAACCATCCAGCACTACAAGTGATTTGCAGTTTGTGAGGGGCTCCCATGTGGTATTCCCTAAACTCTAGCACACCTCAAACTCGAGGTCTCCTAGCTGCATCTACCAATGATCTATAAGGTCATCTATGAACAACTCTTGGTTGTTAGCTGTGCCAAAATTATAAGGTTCAGGTATTGCATAGTTTGAAAACAGCACATTATTATTTGCCATATATAGTTGCAGTAGCAATACATGAAACTTTGGCATGATATGTCATGCCTGCAATGCAGTTGGCAATTCAAGCATATTGGGCTCAGCTTCTAGGATGTTATATAGTCCCACCCATTTTGGGCACAACTTACTTGCCCATCCTCACCAAACCACCTTTATCAATTGCCAGTTTCTTGCTCTGGCAATTATTTGCATGCCATGTCTGAAAGATGTGTGCCTTGATTATTGCATCATATGCACTTGCTAGATTTATTAATGCATTTTGCACAAAATTCTTGATTTCTTTATAGATCACTTTGTCAGTGCAAAGTTCCTTGATCATAGATGGCATGAAGCCAGTGTTGAGCTCAAAGGTGCATACCCAGTAGTCTCAGACACACTTGCATTAATTGTAAAATGCTCTGAAGGTTTGCTTAACATTTTGATTTGCTGTCTCTGTCTGCCCATCTATCTGCAAATGAAATGATATTGACATGAGCTCCTTCTACTATTTGGAAGTAAACTTAGAATCTTGATCACTTACAATCAAGCTTGGTAGGCTATGTAGACATACTATCTCCTTGAGATAGATCCATGATAGTTTCAATGCCTTCATCATCATGTTTACCAAGATTAGGTGGACCAAGTTGAAACTCTGTGATTCAGGAAATGGTCCAACAAAATCCATTCCAATAGATTCCCAGAGTTTCACTGGGACAGGAAGCAAGTGCAGCTTCTCTGCTGGCTTCTTGTTTGATGTTTTTAATGCTTCACATATCATGCAGCATTAATTTGTTTCTTTGGCCATTTGCAGCCACTAGTATGACCAATGCATATTGATGTGCTCAAAATTTAGCTAATTGCTTTCCTAGTAAGCTGCACTTAGCCTTGTTTTGCATTGGGCTCATAAAGTGCAGAGAGAGTCCTGGGCAGGTCCCAGTTACTTAGTCCTAAAGTGAAGTGGGGAGTTGGAGAGATGTTGCCACCAATGGCAGCAGGCAGTAAGAAGTTGGAAAATAGGAGATGGAATGCAATAAGCTTACAAAGCTTATAATACCTAGCTGCTGTTGCTTAACATGTGTGTTGAAAGCACTAGGTGGCAAGCATTGGCACCAGTGATGAGAGTGTACTTGTATGGTACTATTGAGATATCAAGCAATGAAGGTGCTATGAGTGTTAGTGCTGATGAAGAGAAGCAAGGCTACTAAATGCTTAGTGCCTTAAGTGGACTTAGAAATCTGAACTGTGGGGCAAAAGGTGCTTGGTGCGATTGGATGATCTGCTACTGACAAAAGATAAAGTATTTATAGTAAGTAAAGGCAGCAACTTTAGTGAAGGATCAGCAATGACTCTAATAGTTGCTGTTAATGAAATTGTAAGTAAAGGTTCATTAATGATATTATAAAGAAGGTAAATGCTACTCGGAATTGGTCATGCAGATGGCTAGCTAAGGCATGCTGCCAGGTAATGTGCAAGGCATCAGTCTTGTGACAGGATTATGCCAAAGGTGGATGCTAAATTGTAATGTGGCATATGGGGGCAGTGACAGAAAGTGCCAGCTGTTAGTCAGCTGTTATTATTTAGTCAAAAGCAGGCATAGTACTGTTGCAGCTGATTGTGCACAGTGTAAACAGACTTATAATTATAGAGACTTAAGCCCAAGCAATCAGACTGGTGTTTCATATTCAGCAGATTATAATTGGAGTTAATGTAATTACACATACCTGGCATTTTGTATTCAGCAGATGAAGAATACAAAACACCAGCAGTTGAAAATAAACTAGTATTACATGAGTGAGTATTTGGAATGGGTCAGTATTTAAGTTGTGTGGTAGTCCTGGCACTAGTCTCAACACTCCCACCTGAGAAATGTATTGCATGAGGTGTTTAACTGCTTGCCAATGCTTCAGACCTGGGCATGCATTGAACCTGCAGAGAACACTGACTGCAAAAGCAATGTCCAGGCGAGTGCACATTGCTAAATAGAGCAGTGCACCAGTAGCCTGGATGTAAGGGACATTGCGCATGGCCTCAAAGTCCTCAAGTATGACCAGTGCATCTGTTTTAGAGAGTTGCACTCCTTGTTCAAGCAGGGTTGAAACTGCCTTGCAATCAAGCATATTGAATCGGGATAGAACTTCAATAGCATAAGCTCTTTAGTCAATCCAAAGCTTACAATTAGGGCAGTCACGAGTAACTACTATGCCAAGCAAACTAGTTGTTGGTCCAAGATGGCATAATTTAAAGAACTTGTATAGTTCTGTGATAACCTTGAGAATTGCAGGTTTAGACTTTGAAGCGAGCATCATATTGTCAACATGGATAGGCACAATGATGCGTATGCCATTGCAAATGTAGATGTAAACACAGGGGTCAGATGTGATGCAGGTGAATCTCAGCTAGAAGAAGACATCGTGCATGCATTTATGCCATAAGTTTGTGCCTTGCTTTAGGCCATAAAGACTCTTTTGCAACTTTGTGCAAGGCTCACTGTCACCAGGCTTATGCTCAACATCCAATGGTATGTCCTCTGGAAAGCCCTCAAGGAACTTCATGTATAATTTGGCATCCGCAACTCCATGCAAAAAGGCAGAGGAGATGTCTATTGACTCAAGGTGCATGTCCTTGGCTGCTGCCAATGTGATAACAGTACAGACAGCAGCCCAACAAGCTGTCGGGGCATATGTCTCATCAAAGTTGACTCCAGGATGCTGACTGAAACCTTGGGCAACAAGGTGTGCTTTGAAACAATCAATAGCACTATCTGGAAGGTGTGTGACTTTGAAAACCCAGTGAGAGCCAATGGCTCAACATCCAGCAGGAAGGTATATTGGTTGCCATGTGCTGCTATTCTTAAATGAGTTCATCTCTTTGCACATTGCTTTATACTATTCTGATGCATTTTCACTAGCCATTGCTTCTTTGTATGATCTGGAATTCATATCATGTGCACCAGCTTTATACACTGTGGCAGAATTTGCACTAACAGCCTCATATCCACTGAAGTCTGCACCATGTTCGATGTAAGCACGACCAGCAAGTATCAGTGCTTCGTCTGATTCTATGTTTAGATTGAAGGCCACTTCTTGTTCATTGTGTGCATTAGTGTCTCCTACACCAATGTGCCACAGGGGCTGCTCTGCCGGTTCCTCAGGATAGGGTAATGGTGGTGGTGGCAGAGGCGGTTCTTGAATAAGTGGAAATTCTTTATTTTGCTGTCTGTGCACGGTGTCCTGGTATCCGGCATCAATGTCACATGCTGGGAAGCATGTACATTGGCTTGGTTCACATGGCAGCAGCAGGGGCTTGGGTTGACATGATGCTTGCATCTGTGCTGGAGGTTCAGCTCCCACTGAACTGTCATGGTGTGACAATGATGGTAGTCCTTCAGCTCTTGCTCCCACCAATTCTGCAGTATTGGACTCTATATCTATGAGAGGCTTGCTGTCATCAAAAACACAGCTGTCACTGGCTGATATGTCCACTGATGATGTTGGCTCTATTTGGAGGGTGATGGCATCATTGGAGTCATATGGCAAGTAGTCTTTGAGGTCACTAAACATGCTAATGCTCAGTGCAGGTGACACATTTAATAGCAAAAGTCCAGGGAAACAGGTTTTATGGAATATAACATCACAAGATATAACTATTTTCTTTGTACTTAGAATGTAAATGCGCCACCCTACATAATTGTCTGAGTAGCCAATGAAAATCCCAGAGGCTGTGTGTCCCTGCAATCCATAATGCTTATCATGTCCAATGAGTACATAGGTAACACAGCCAAATATGCATAAGTGACTGACATGCGGTTTCTTATGTTTATAAGCCTCAAATAGTGTTCCATTGGCTGTGAGCGTGGACATAGGGGTGCAGTTGTGGACATGTCTATATACGCTGAGGGCATAGATCCAGAAGCTCTCTGGAAGCTTTGCTTTGGCCAGCATGCATGTTACGGCTTCTTGAATAGTTCTATTGAGCCATTTGGCTACGCCATTTTGCTGTGTGTATTGGTGAACTTGAAACATATGCCGTTGTTTTGACAGAATGTGAGGAATTTGTTTGAAATATATTCTCCACCTTTATTGTGGTGCAGGCATTTAATCTTCATGCTAGTTTGTCGTTCAATCAGAGCCTTGAAGGACTTGAATGCCTTGAATACATCCCTTTTACGTTGCATGACGTAGGTCTCTGCCTACCATGTACCGTCATTGACAAAGGTGCACCACTATTTGTCATTGGTTCGGTGCCCTCCCATGGGCATCAGTCTATGTACATCTGAGAAAACCCTACCAAGTACCTCAATCACATGGTCTGCCAATTGTGGGAAAGGGGCATGATGCTGTTTGCCTTGCAAGCATGGTTCACATACATCTGGGAGAGACAAGCCTGTCTTAACTTTCAGGTCCTCTATAAGACTTTCTGTGATGAGTTGTTCTAGATATCTGGCATCCAGGTGACACATCTTTTGGTGAAGTAGGTTCTTCTCGATTACAGACAAGGATGTTGGTCCTGTGCTGACCACCTTGGCAGCATGTGACAGCAATGAAATAAGTGTATGTCCATCCAGGTAAGATGTGAGTATCTTATCTATGGTAGCAGAAAAGATAGACTTATCCTGAATGTTGAAGAAGACTTTGCGACCACAAAAAGTAACAGTGAAGCCTTGGTGCACACTCAGAGCAGTAATGGAAAGGAGATTGTTGACTAGTTTGGGTACAAACAAAATATTGGTGATGATGACATTCTTAAAAGCATTCCCATCTCTATTCTTCCCAGCTAGTCTAAACAGTACATTGCCTTTTTCTGCTGAATAGACTACTGTGTTATTTGCAAGATAGATGGGGACTCTCCACAATTTGAAGGAGTCTGTGTAAGAGCAACCTCCGGAGATTGTGGCTAGTTACACAACTAGCAGAGGGGAATCCAAAGCTTATTAAAAGGTAAGTATAACAGAGATAGTAGGTAGGTAATCACCTGGCAGAGGAAAATCCAAAGAGAACAAGTCTAAGATTCCCCAGAGCCAAGAGTCTAAAAATAGTGTTAAAAGTTATGTGACCAGATTATGTAAAGGGCTGCTGGAGCAGTGGCAGAAGTCACATGACCTGATTATGTAAAGGACTGCTGGGGCCTGTGCTAACAAAGTACACAGCCACCAGCCAACCTAGACTAAAAGTAAGTAAATCAGTAGAATAAATGTAAGTATGGAAACACTGGAAAGAAGAGATAAGAAAGAAAAAAAAGAGAGAGAACAGGAGGCACAGGAGTGTCTTCTGATATCACCCCCCCTCTAAAGTGCGGCAACTTGACACACAGGATAGAACAGGTCCTGGATGGCTTGGTCAGTTGGAGAGATGAGTTAGATGCCTCTGATGGCATGGGGCATGTCAGAGTGCATGTGGTAGAACTCCCTAACAAGGGTGGGCATGTGGACGTTGTTGGTGGGCTCTCAGGAGATGTCTTTGATACTGTAGCCTTTCCACTTGACCTTGTACTATAGCTTGCGACAAAATAGATGGCTGTCCAGAATCCTCTCTACCTCATACTCTGGGCTGTTGGCTACTAAAATCAGGGGCAGCAGTGGTGGAGCCCGTCGTCCAGGTATGGGGTTGTCCAGAGCTGGTAGGAGTTTGACTATGTTGAAGACCAGGTGCAGTTGATGCATGCTATGGGGTAGATGGAGTCGGTAAGCCAAGGGTCCTACCTGCCTTTCCACTACATACAGTCCTAGTTGGCAGTAAAACAGCTTCTTGGATGGCTGGGTAGTGGCAATGTCTGATTCATCTAGGTAGACATGGTCTTCAGGCTTGTACATGGGTGTTGGGAGTTGTTTGCAATTGTAGTACCAGGCCATGTCATCCTTGGCCTTGGTTAGGGCTGCCTTGGCTTCCTCCTGGGCTTCATGCATCCAATTTACAAACTCGTTGATGGATTCGTTTTCCAACCTGCATACTGAGGGTTCAAATCCCATTTGAGGGTGGCGTCCGGTGTCCAGGAGGAATGGGGAGACCTTGGTGGCAGAGTGAACATAGTTGTTATACTGGAACTCTGCCTCTGGGAGAAGCTTGTCCCAGTCATCCTGCTGCTCATTGCAGAACAGCTGGAGGTACTGTTCAAGCTCCTGGTTGACCCATTCTGTCTGACCATTGGATTGGGGGTGGTACACGGTGGAGGTGTGGAGCTTGACATGAAGCAGGCAGTAGAGCTTGTGGGTAAACTCTGCTATGAACTGTGGACCTTGGTCAGAGACATAGGCGTTGGAGAGGCTGTGGAGTTTTCATATGTTCTTCTAATAGAGGTTAGCAGCACCCATGGCAGAACAAGTGGTGTGGGTGGGGATGAAATGAGCATGTTTACTACACAAGTCCACAACCACCATGATAGCATCATATCCATGAGAGTCCAGCAGTTCCATGATGAAGTCCATGGATGCTATGCTCTAGCACGCTTCAAGTACCAGGAGAGGGTGCAGTTGTCCTACTGGGAAGTAGCACTGGGGCTTGGTCCAGAGGCACAGGTCACAGGTGCTGGTGTCGGAGCCAATATACCATGACATCTGGGGCCACCAGTAGTTGCGGGATACCAGTTCCAACATTTTCTAATAGCCAGGGTGCCCAGCAATCTGGGAGTTGTGGTGCTGCTTGATGATGCGTCTCCAGAGCTCTGGGTCATTGGGGACATAGATGTGGCTGCAGAAGGTAAGGAGACCATCTTGGAGGCTCCATTCATCAGTGCATATGGACCTAGTCCTGGTGGGCTTCCCAGTTTGCAGAGTCAACACAGCCTTAGCCACCACGTCCTCCTGAAGGCCTTCCCAATTACCCTGGTGGATGTCCTGGAGGATGTCCACCTTGTCTCCCTGAGTGTAGACCCTGTCCAGAGCATGGATGGTGAATAACTCTGGACAGAGAAGGACAATATTGGCATTGTTTCCAGCCCCAGAGCCATGGTCTGCATGGCAGCACAGTGCATCAGATTTCCCCATACTCCTTCCTGGCTTGTGGTGCAGGGTGAAGTCAAAGTTAGCAAGGCACAGGAACCACTGGGCCTGGCAACGGTTGAGCTTCTTGGCCATCTAGAAGTATTCCAGGTTCTTGTGGTCTGTCTAGACTTTGAACTTGTGCTGTGCACCCTCCAGGAAATGATGCCACTCCTCCAAGGACTGGATGATGGCCAGCATCTCCTTGTTGTGGATCTCATAATTGCGCTCCACAGCATTGAGACTCTTGGAGTAAAAGGCTATGGGGTGCCACTTCTCATCATCTAGAGACTGCTGGGACAGGACCATGCCAGTTGCAAAGTCAGAGCTGTCAGCTTTGACACAGAAAGGACGGTTGTCATTGGGGAAGATGAGGATTGGCTTGGAGGTGACAGTGATGAGCCCCCGGTTTGGCCTAACACATTTTAAGCCTTGGATGCACCAGCACTGACCCAAGGCAGCAAGACCCCAGCAGGCCCTTACAAACAAGTCCCCCATGCAGCATCGATGCACTCTCACAGCCAACTACAATATTTACAGGCAACAGTAGAACTACTCATGTGACAGTTAGCCTTGCTGCCTGCTCCACAGAAAGTTGCAGACATCACCAGCTCACAGGCCCTCCTCTTCATGAGGAGCATCCCACTACCTCCAAACTCAATGCGTCCCAATCACGTGACGCATCACGCCCCCCTACCTGCATGTGCTGCCCCCACTGGGATGATTAATGAAAACCATGCCATCACCCCTGCATACCGTTGCCACACTCTGCCAGCACTTCCCGCCACCATCAGCGGACCACCGCCAGCTTGGCTTTCCTCTTCGAGTCAGAACATGTCCATATTTGACTCAATGATAACAGCTGATTAACAGCTGGCACTTTCAAGCACCGCCACCACATGCCACATTACAATTTAGCGCCCACCCTTGTCATGATTAATGCCCTGCATGCTATGTGGCGGCATGCTCAAGCTAACCACCCGCATAACACTCCCTGAATATCATTTACCTTCCTTATAGTATTATTATCGGACCTTCACTTACATTTCATTAAGCGGCGACTATTAGAGTCATTGCCAACCCTTCACTGAGTCGCCATCATCACTTACTATAAATACCTTACCATTTGTCAGTAGACAAGGAACAGAATTGCACCCAGCACCTTCACACCCAAGTCCGGATCTCTTAGAGCTCACTCAAGGCGCTAAGCAATTAGTGACTCTGCCCTACTCCATCTCCAACAAAGGTTCTCAGTGCAGCCTTTGTTCCACATCTTGAATGGTACTATACAAGTACACCTTTGTCGCTGGCACCAATGCTTGCTGCCTCTTAGTGCCATCAGTAAAGATTCAAAGCTTTGTAAGCTTATTACATATTGTCTACTATCCTTCTTGAACTCTTACTGCCTACCATCAATTGATGGCAACATCCCCTCTACTTTACATCACACTCTAGGACCGAGTAATTGGGACCTGCCCAGGACTCCCTCAACACTTCACAAGCCCAACGCAAAACAAGGCCAAGTGCAGCTTACTAGGAAAGCATTTAGCTAAATTTTGGGCACATCAGCAGCAGATTTGAGGGCATCAAAGGCCCTTTGCTCCACATTCTCCCAGGTCCATCCTACATTCTTCCTAGTGAGGTCAAACAGCAGCCGTGCATAATGGGAAAAGTCCTGGATGTACCGTTGGTAGAAGTTGGTGAACCCCAGGAAGGCTTGTACTTCCTTCTTGTTCCGGGGCTCTGGCCATTGGGTTAGGGTGACATTGAACATTATGTCCAATGGTTCTAATATCTCATCAGCATGGGCTGACAATACACTTCTCCAGTGGGTCAATGCAACCCAGCCCACTTCTGTGCCACCATTGAGGCTACTGATACGATGTTGCCACACTATTCAGAGACATAATGAACACCAGAAGTCAAAATAAACATTTATTAAGGCTAAAAACTGTAAGCCTCCTGGTAAAATATAAGTCTCAGCAACATATCTCCTAAAATACACTAGAAGAAATACAGAACAGACTGGGACAAGGACTATACTAGGCTATACACTCAATAATGGTCCAACCACT
>JAGGAT010000935.1:0-14374 GCA_017657195.1 Termitomyces sp. T70a | reverse complement strand
TCTTCTGGTGTGATAGGAGATGTTACTTTTGGAACTTGTTGTACCAGGAGGCTTACAGTTTTCAGCCTTTGAATAATGTTTATTTTGACTTCTGGTGTTGATTATGTTCCTATGCTCTTTAGCAGCATCGTATCAATAGAACAAACAACTATATAGTTGCATCCTATATTTTAGTTACCCAGAACTTGTTATTGATAGGTATATGACCTCATTCACTGTGATGTTGTGCCACTCAGGCTGACTTACTAACTTCATTCTGATACCAGTTACTTTGACTGGATCCTAAAAGGTACTCTAAAAATGTGAAAAATGTTATAATTGAAGCTAATGGTTAATGTCATACATTGGATAACAAGTATAACTCTGTTATACAAAAAGCATCTCACACTAGCCTAAGGCCTCCTAGTCAGGCTGCTCTGGAGCATCTACCAGGACTCAAACCTGGCCCTTCCCACTCCAAAAATGATGGTCCAGCAGCTGGTGTGATCTCTGCAAAGCAAAAAAAATGAGCAACTACTATCGTTGACCTTACTCTTGACTTATCAGAT
The DNA here is from genome assembly GCA_017657195.1 of Termitomyces sp. T70a. Taxonomy (NCBI): domain Eukaryota; kingdom Fungi; phylum Basidiomycota; class Agaricomycetes; order Agaricales; family Lyophyllaceae; genus Termitomyces; species Termitomyces sp. T70a. The sequence continues at coordinate 13,826 of JAGGAT010000935.1, read as the reverse complement.
GGTTATAAAAATGAGGGAGATATTATAAGATGAGTCCCATATCACACTATAATGTACAGATTAATCTATGACTACTGTAAGTATGCATCTAAAACAGTACAAGATGTGTCAAGCTCACCCTCAGTTGTTTTATATGGCAACTAAGGATGTCCATTGTTTGTATCCTATTTATATACATATTTCTATCCCATTGTCCTTTGTTCAGTGTCTACCAAGTCAATCCTGAGTCAGTATTGTTTCCATCAACTATTGGACAATGCATGCAGTGCTTTGACTCTGTTCACTGGATCACAACAGAAGAGACTGCTATTGACCTTGTGAGTCTTTACTCAGATAGTGATGAAAATGAAAGAGAGATCATTATTGACCTTAGAAAGACAGCAATAAAAATGAAGAAGATAAAGAAGTAGTAATTAGCAAGCCTGCAGTTTAGAATACTAGTAGTACTAGGGCCCAGTAACTTTGCTTTTCTTGGCACCTTCATATCTCTTATTCTCCTTAGTATGCAAGATTTCCATTTTTCCTGAGCATCATCAAATTAGTAATTGTCAGGGGACTACTATTTCACATCTATTTCTTCACTATTTCTTCACTCTTTCTTTACCCATTTCACATTTATTTCTTCACTTCTCAGCCTTGCTCTCAACCCTCTTAGACTTCTGCCTACTTGGTTGGAGAATAGCACAGGCCATACCCCCTTGCTTTACTCAGCCTAGTGCCAGACTCCCTTAGACATCAAATTGGTCTGAGTTTCAAAAGAGGAAGGTTTTCAGTCCTCATTTACTCCCTCTTTTCAGACTCAGCTGTACATGTGACCCAGACATGTGACCTTAGCAGGTGACATAGACATGTGACTCAGACATGTGACCCAAATAGGTGATCTGGATGTGACCATTATATGTGACTTACATATCATGTGACTTACTTTTTATTTTCTTTGAGTGTCTGGCAGAGTGAATCCTTAGACTTGTTCTCTTTGGATTCTCCTCTGCCAGGTATGCAGCTATTATTAATTACTTATACATATACTAATACACTTTGAATTTCCCTTTGCCAGCTGTGTGATTGAGCCATAGCCTCTAGAGGTTGCCTTTACAGTACTTATTCTCATAGACTATCACTACAACGTTACTACAAATTCAACAGTAACTCTATAGCTCATGACATATAAATACTACAGGGGCTATAGCTCTGGGTGGAGATACTAGAGAGTGCTATAGTATATTTTTTGCTGATGTACAATTAATTATTCATGCAGCTACACATAACCTGCTATCACCTTGGAGGGCCTCTAGGTATTAGAATCTGAACACATAGATTATTACAGACACAGGAAGTCTGAATCCATTAGTAAATATCATGTCCAATATTTGTAGACAATGATGGCTTACCCTCAGTCTGTATTACAACCAATTGAGGGTAAATGCAAGTAGGTGTAGTCTTATATATGTACTTTGGTTGTAATGTATTACTGGCATGGCAGGACAACAATAGTATGTGATTGTGTGTCACACTTACAGTGGTATACATCTTGGGCCATAACACCAGGCTTATAGTGGACTCATCCAGGTGCACTACCTTGTCCACTGTCATTTTTTCACCAGCTACAACTGGTCAGGTAGCAGGTGTCGCCTGCCTATGGCCATCAGGAATAAGGATGAGGTGGTTATATGGCAGCTTCAGCTAATTGCTGAGTTCTGAAGGTCTCTCTCCTCCCATTGTTCATGCAGCTGCATGCTTCATCACAACTCTTGGGCTTTCATCACCTGAATCTCAATAACATGTTTCTTGATCTATTGAAATCTGTAGACTTGGAAGGTCTTCACCTTCTAAATCTATGCAATGATCCATATTCACATAGTCACCCACTTGGTGAACTTCTCCTTATTCGTTGCTCTAGGATTGTATGAAACATCAATTGATGCTTCAGGTGCTTAAGATCCAATAAAAAAGCCTTGGTTTTCACAGGTTACATTACATAGTGGAGGTAGTTGAGTTCCGATGTTTACTTTAGACATAAGTTACATACATACTTGACGGGCGTGCATATATCGTCGTGTTATTCTCACACAGGTCATGGTCATAGTCATAGAGGGTGCATCCTCGGCGCAAACACAACAGCCATCCTCGCAAACCGCTTCTTCACCTTCTCCAAAGTGATTCCTATTCGATTCTGACGACGTAAACGACGCCCGCCGAAATTGAGCTCAGGAAGGGGAAAGAATGGGGGTTAGAAAACTCACGTTCACGCCTGACGGTCCGATTCTCCTTAACCCGAGCTCCTCGGTGCTCCGCAGGGAACGCGCGAACACCCTTCGTCGTCGTTGTCGTTGTCGCACGGGGAGCGATGCGGCAGAGCACGTATCAGGCGGCCATGTGCATGTGAGCGAGACGAGGGAGGACATCTGTATGGTGAGCCGACGTCGATGAGATCTCCAGGAGACATGAGTCCGTCAGGAGGAGGAAGGGCTTACGGGGACGAGGCTCTTCATGTGTCCATATGGATTGGTGTCTTGTGGGGAGGTGAGGGCGTTGAGGCTCTGTGTGTGGAAGGAATCAGGTGAGCAGGAGGGACGAGGAGCGTGGAGGTGACGTACGTCGTTACGGGCGTAGATGTACCCCGCAGAGCCGCTGTATGGATGATGGCTCATGAATTGTATGGCGCGGGTCCGTTTCTGAAGGAGCTCGATCTCGTAGACTTCCTTGTACTCGCCGAGAACTAGAAGGCGAATGGAGAGCTTGCAGGGATAATCAATAGGCCAAAGGGCTGCCAACAAGATAAACAACAGTGGAGAAAGCGGGGGTCGACATGTTAGTAGTGTTATCTATATATACCAGATCCATGCTATTGGACGTGAATGCGAAGCAGAAGCAGAGATGCACACGGAGAGATCATGATGAGACGGGTCACAGGGGAAAGGGGGAGCTCCACGAAGCACGAAAAGACTCGACAACTCGGCATTGAAATTATGACAGGCCCAGGTGAGCTGTTTGTTTGGTTCGCATTATACTTAGCTACCGTCCGCGGATTGTGGAGCAGAGTCGGTCGCCAGAGGGCTACGAGAACTTGTGAAGCACCTTCCAATTCGGCACCTAAGCGGCAACAGCGCATCGACTTCCTTGATCGTGCAGATGAATGATGAACAGATCACTGGTTCTTGCTCCATTCAATCAAGCCAGTACTATAGCTAGTTACTTATAATAGACAATCAAGCTTGGGATACACTTGGTGGCTATGCACCGCGACCCCGCCACGTGACAAGTGTGGCCAATTACGCATAACAGCAGTTTCTGGTCTACGACCAATCTGTGTTGTCTGCTCGTATCACTCAAGAGTGACCTATGCTCTCAGTCGAGCGCACTGTCCTCGTTTCCGATACAGCGATTGCACCGCGCTTGAAGGTTCCCGTTTTGTTCTCTGATGTGTTATTCTTTTTTTCTATCGAGGATAACAACCATGCACAAGGTGTATTGTTTTCGTGTCGCTTAAAAGGCACCAGAGTCCCTTACTTCTACATTTCTTCTGGTCGGTCTCCTCTCTCTCGTGACCGCTTCTCCTGCTGACCATTTTCCTGGGTCCCAGTCATTTATCATCCGTCCTGAGCCGCTGTTTCCCCTTACCTCATAACTGTTATCTCTTAAGCGAACGAGATAATGGCTCATCTAAATCCTATTTTCAATCCTTTTTCTGGTCTTACTTCAGTCAGGCCCATTATCAATCCTAGCGCCCAAAACGCTAACCAAATTCTCCCTCTTTCCAGGCACAGACTTCTTACCATCAGTCAAGTAATGGGCGTGCTCCTTCTCAAGCGGGAGCTTCTTCGTATAATTCCCACACACCCTACACTCATCACACTCAGGCGCAGTCTCCTCGTTACGTTGATCAGGACGACGACCCAGTGTCAGATTCTCCACGTTCTTCGTCAGACAGCTCACTTGGTCCTATACGTTCTTCACCAGTCCGCTCATCTCAAAGCCATGCTTCTCACTCCGAAGACCCCTTTTCTGCATTCGATTTTACCTCTGGCGCCCTAATTCGTCCCATTGATATACTGCCTTCCGCGTTCTACATACCATATGCACGATCTTTCGTTGCTTCACCAGTCACCCCACCTCAGGATATTCCCGGGGCGCAGCCTACCCACATTCCGACTGACCTCGAGGTAGTTTCTAGCCTCCTAGAGGATTTCAAAAATGCTACTACTTTTCCCCTGGTCGCCAGTCGCGAGAAAGAAGAACCTCTGCGACCAGCGACGAATTATGGACAGTATCAGCCCCCCTGGGATGAACATGATGACGATAGTTCTATTGCTTCAGGACAATTACAACCGTCGATCCGTCGCAAAAACAATTGGGATGCACCTCTTCCAAATCGCGGAGCGAATTTCGAACAGCCTGGTCAAGGGGGACACGAAAACCGGGGCGGGGACGAGCTACCACCAGATCCTTCTTTCCTTACACACAAAATCCTCAGCAGGGTCGCGTCCAATGCTTCAATCGTGACAAACATGAAAGTCGAGCCTGCAATCAGCATACCCACATTCTTCGGTATCTTATTACGATCGCCGGTGCTTTGCAACCTCGTCGTCACCTTAGGTCCGCTCACATGCTCCGACGAGATGAACCTCTGGAACGGAGACCAATTACGCCACTCTTTAGAAACACTAGCGATGAAGACGTCTGTTGCTCCTCAGTCGCTGCTACAAGGCCTCGAGACACCGTGTCTCACGCGTCTCAGTATCGATGCCCGCAAGGGAGAATTCTCCCGCGATAACGACTTATGCCTGGAGCAGTTCTTGCTAAACTCGAATTGCTCACTGAGGACACTCTCTCTGGTCGACGTGTACCCACGACAAAGAGACCTCATCAGATGCCTGCGCACTCCGGCGTGCACGACACTCGAAAAGCTCGTCGTACGCGCCACACTGCCAATATCAGCAATCACGTCGTACAGGAGACGACCCATCACCCGCGATACGTTGCAAGTACTCACGCAGCCGATTGCCGGCGGCAACCTCTTGTGTCCGAGTCTGGCCAGCGTGGAGTTGAGCGATTGTCATTGCGAGACGAAGGACTTTGTGGATATGGTCAAAGCCCGCGTTGAACGTATACCTTTCTCGATCACGTATGCGCTGTGCTATCGAGGGCATGCCTCTGATGAGATTGCGGAGGCGTTGACTGCTTTGGCGGATCGCCGCCGCTACCACCGTCTGAAGTTTAAGGAGTCACAGGTTCGCGTGATTAATCATACAGGAGGTAGAGATTAGAAGGAAGTCTACCATTTTTTTTAGAAATTGATTCAGTTTTTCCGGTTATCATTCATGGCGCTTGTTGGTGAGAGTATGGCTTCTTGAAATCTGACCCTTTAAGTGATTGTGGCACTCGTAGTCCTGGTAATATGTAACATATAATGTTCCCCAATAACGGCACGTACGTGCATCTAGAAGTCCAACCTATACATACTTACGAAGAACTGAGGACTGAGTGACAGCATTCATTTGCGAGCCGGCGGATGCCTCACTTCGGGTGTGATTCCGGAACCATCGTGTACAGCTTTTTTTTTGATGTAATTCCTCAATTATCATACAGGCTGTGCAAGCTAGGTTTATGGAAATTGTGCCCCTGCATTAATGAGTATGATGGCGTTTTCGCTACTGATGCTGTCCATTGTCCAAACTGAAAGTGTTTTATGGAAGGTCTACATATACATTGATGCGGCAGTCTTTTCAGGAAAGCTTGTTGCTTAAGTCAGTCCAGAAGCTAGCTACGAGACCTTCCCTGGCCATACCGAAACTAGCGGTGAGCATAGTTAATAGGGTTCCCGCATACATACGGCATACAAGTCGGTTAAACGCGCCGAAGAGCGTGATTACATAGCCTCAACCAGTTACCCCTGTGTATCTCATCCTTGGGCTCAAACAATCCTGTCCTGCATGCATAGGTATCTGATATCTGCTCTGTTGGATTACATCGAGGTCTCGAACTCCAAGCGCGGTCAAGTGTGCCAAATTGATAAAAGAAAAAAAAAACGCGAGTTATGCGGCGCTCAAAACCAAAAACAAGACAAAATGATTTACGGCTATCCCATCAATTCCTTCGGGTACTTATTGTCAAGAAACGCTGGATCGAACGCCTACATACGACATTAGGCCATTAAGGCATGGAAAGAAGCATGGAACAGTCAATTACCCAGAGTCCAAAATTACACAGCCATTCCAGACTTCCCGACGCTAATTCGGTTCCAACGACGCCATCCCGCTCACTAGGCAGGGACAAATAGCGGTCGGCCCCTCATAAACTGGGGGCATCGACCCATTCCCCCAAGTAATAACCAATCCTCGGAGGAATAATGAACTCAATCGATCGTCAACTTCCTAAAGCTTCTTCTCTTCTCGAATCCTTGACAGACTCGAACATGCGCGGTCTCCTTGTCTCTGCGCTTGATTTGGCGCGCGAAGCTGTAACACTAGACACTGCAAACGATGGTAGAGCTCTTGTCAAGTACACCGAGAGTGTTTGGCTCCTACGCGAGCTATTGGAACGGATAAGAGCTGGTGGGAACAATCAGAGAAACTGCAAGCCATACCGTACTCGGGAAGAGCAGAGGCTTGAAGAAAACAGGATCCAGGACATAGTATGTTGGAAATAGAAACCCTTTATATCCTCCGAACTAACCAAAAGCATTAGCTAGACACATATATTATACGGATAGGGATTCTAAGAGAAGCATATGGTGTACGAGGCACATATCCAGAGTCGTGATTTGAACAAGTCAGGAGGAAGATGGAATTCAGAGATGTATATGGGACAGGACTACCGTCACCCAATTATGGTAGAGGTACGATTGGTTTCTTTATTCTCCAGTCAATTTTCATGTCCTGATACGTTGCCAGGTGCTTGTCAAAGAAAGCCACACTGGGCGTCGAATTTGACATCGACAGTATTCCCGAGGCGGCATCCGATCGCACTTGATATACTCATAGTTTTGGGTCCCGGATATACCTAGTCTGTCACAATAGAAATCTTTCGGCGCACTAGTATCTGAGTAAACGTGGAGGACAAGATCAGCAGCTATTACCTGGACATTGCGTTCCAAGGCCAAGCGGAAGGATCTCAGTGTAAACCCATACCAAGATTGGGCGTTTTCACAGTCCATGCAGAGTTGTTGTCCGATGTTGTCTCGACAGCCAAGGCAGTGACGGGTGCCTGACGCGTCTTGCGTGACAGGGTCACATGTACTGGACTTGTCGATCATGCATTCGGTTCAAACGCTTCTGCCTTTAAACCCCCTGCCGCCTATCTTGAGAGAGTTAAAAAAAAGTCAGTTCAAACCGTCAAATCTATTTGTGGAAAACCCTTGGATAATGGTGGGAACCATGCACAATGTTTAATGGAATGAAGGTTTTTTCGGATCTCAGTCTAACACCGCCACGGTGTCATATCTATCTAGGGTGACTTGAAACTTGGCGTCCCTGATTTCAAACATTGTGACTTGCACACTTCTTCGGAGGCGCTGGCAATAAAATCGGAGCTCGTCTTGTGTAAACCAACTTCTTAGCTGCTATACCAAAGAACGATGTCATACTATCAGCCGCATTACGGTGGAAACGTAGCTATCGGTTTCACTCATCTTTATTGATGAAAATCTAATGTCTTGTCTCCGCGAAGCTACCTCATCCAGAACCAACTGTTCGTTATTAAACAATTCCCGTCGCCGATAATCTTTCTAAATCTATCGCACTAGACTTCTGGTAATCCGTTTGGCTTACCTGTCCGTCCTGCTCCATATATTGCTTTATGTCATGTTTAACTTTGCGTTCAGCCAAGCTCTGGATACGGCCCGCCTCCTATCCCAGGACAACCGATTGGAGGTGCTTACCAACCTCCATATCATCCACCACAAGGACCTCCGCAATCGTTTTATCCGCCACCCTCTGCCCAAACATCCTATCATCCTCTTCCTCCCACAGGGTATCCTGCGCCCCCTGTATCGTACTCTCAACAACTACCTCCGCCGCCAATAGCGTCGACATATCCTGGGGCGCCTCAACCATCTCACGCTCAAGCTTCATGGTATTTGGGAACGGAGGTTCCCAACATTTTTACCTCGACTGATCATATTGTACCTGGATATAACTCAACTGGAGACGCAGAGAAGATTAGGAACGCGACGAAAGGATTTGGTACTAATGACGATGTCTGTATGTGACATCATCCCGCTAGCCCTCATTCCACGCTCGCTCAATATCTTTTTCCAGTAATATCGACTCTCGCGCCTCTGTCGGCAATGAAGATGCAGGCGGTCTCAAACAGGTTCCTTGCGGCTTATGGCTTGCAGCTTGTCGACGTGCTGGACAAGGAAACGACATTCAACTTCAAGTACGTTAATTTACTTACTTTATTAGCGACGTCAAATCCATCGTGGTTTTATATTACAAAGTTGGTGCCTTCGCGCTCTTGCCATGGGACCTCTGGGATGGGATGTCTGGTTGCTGCGCGAAGCTCTGCAAGGCATGGGGTGTGTCGTTGTACACCATTTCTTGGCCATATTGTCGTCCTAAACAACTTTTTAGCACAAAGGAGAAGATACTTACGGAAATCCTCCTTGCCCGACCAATGTCTGATATCCGCCTTCTAATGAATGCATATCAATATTTTACGAGACGTAACCTTGTTGAAGATGTTCAGAATGACCTCAGTATGAAGACCAAACGCAGTCAGTTGTCCTGTATATAATCCATTTAGACCTTGCCAACGTTCAACTCAGTGTTTCTCATGGCCCTCAGCTCAGACCGCGTTCCTGATACAGCACCTGTTGATTATGCGCATGTCGCACGAGACGTAGATGCTCTCTACAACGCGGGAGAAAAGCGATTTGGAACTGACGAGGTAAACGACTTTATGTTTCTTCGTCCTTTTACCGTTGAAACGCTTTTTAAATGAATAGATGGTGTTTTGCGAGATTTTCATCAACCGCAATCCAGCACATCTCAAAGCAATGTATGTACTCATTTACGTAACACGGAATGTTGCTGACCATCGTCCAGCTTTGAAGCGTATCCAAGGAAATACAAAAAGTATCGATCATTCGCGAAGGTAATCAGAGCCGAATTGTTTGTCTTTTCTTCTATACCAACTTGTGCAAATTTTTGACGAGTCTACTACTATCAAACAGCCGAGGCCATATGGAAGCCGCTCTGTTACACATCTACAAAGGTGCCGACCCCAAGCATGATCAGCCAAGTATCTATCGCGACGCAAAGCTCATTCACGATGCCATGAAGGGTTTTGGGACACGAGATCACGAGCTCATCTGGCGGTAAGCTCTTAACGTTTCTTGGACCAGACATCCCTTCCTCATTCGCGCTGTTTTAAAGGGTTGTGCGCGCTCATTGGGATCACGTCCGTTTCGAAGGCATAAAAGCTGCTTATTTCAAAAAGCAACGGACGACGCTTGAGTACCACATCAACAAAGAAACGAGCGGCTCGTATCGAAAGCTTTTGTTAGAGTTGACGAAGCCGGTCGCGGGAATTAAGCATTGATAGGAGAGCTTGAGTTTAGTGTGATCATACGATTGGAAATTGGAGTCCTTTGTACGAGCTTCTGGAGTGAACTTATTGCCATATTTGGATTATGAGAGCTGTTTGTTTTCTACTGCCATCTTCAGTCGCTTCTCTTTTAATGACTGTGACTCTCAATGACAAGGAACTTGAACAAAATGAAGAGTTCTGGTTCTCCGATGGGTCTATCATTCTCGTCATACAAGGCGTAGCATTCTGCGTCCACAAGTCTATTCTCGGAAGACACTCCAAAGTCTTTGCAGACCTATTCATGCTCCCGCAGCCTCTGAATGACGTCGAAAAGATAGGTAATATCCCTGTAGTTCACCTGGATGATGGTCTCGATGATTTTATGGACGTCTTGAGAGCACTTTATGAACCCTTGTCAGTCCAGTTTCGCTCAGACTTTCCAACCGAAGCTCCTCACCAATTTTGACGTGGACAGTTACTTCGACAAGCTCCCGCATGACGCAGAACTCCCTGCACTCATTCAATTCGTCTCAGGCATTCTCCGAATCAGCACAAAGTACGACATCGTAATCTTGCGTGACAAATGCATTTCAAGATTGAGAAGAATTTTCCCTTCATCTTTGAGCGACTGCGACATACTCCTATCTTCCAAATACTCATACAATGCATCTTCCATTGTACGAGCTATCCTTCTCGCCCGCGAAACTAATATCCCAGAGATTCTTCCCTGGGCATTCTATGTATCTACAACTATACCCAACGATACCCTGCTCAATGACACAGTTTTATCCTGGCAAGATAAAGCGCTCTGTCTCGGGGGCAAAGAAAAGTTGTGGGAGCTGCAAATGTCCCTGACACACAGATTTCTTTTCGAGTTCACCAAGGGCATCGGATGCCTGCTTTCGTGCCAGTCGCGTCTTCCGCCATTGATGTCGTGGCGCCGCATGGAAGATCTCAGAGCTATGGCGCATCCACTTGAGCCATTCTGTGACTGGGACTCCCTCAAGGTCTGTCCTAAGTGTATCGAGCATGCACAGCTTCAGCATAGGAGAGGCAGAGAGAAAGTATGGGAGGACCTTCCGTCGATCTTTCATCTTGGAAAATGGGATGATCTTAAAGCAGAGCAAAATAGGTGACCCTCACATTCGTACTTTGCAAAATAACTCCAATATCTACTCGTCTACGGAATTTGGACCTTCTACCGTAATAAGGAAATTTGTGTCTCAACTGCGTGAGCAAGCGATCGACTATCCGGTCGATCCTCCCCATGAGGTTATGATATATCAATCATGTAGATCAACGACAACGGCTTGGAATCCTGGTCCCCCAAAAGGCACTCTATGAGTTCCTCGCCATGCGCCTCCCCCCGCCGGCCAATTAGCAGCATTGACAAAGACCGTCTCGTCCCCGCACGTGTTGATGTTTCCTCGCAGCGACAGCCCAACTTTATCATCGGCCATACTAATGTCGTTTTGCACCACTCTCAGCTGGGAAGCCTCTGGATTGTCTCCGCCCGTGTTGGTGTTTCTTCGTAGCGACGGCCCATCCTCATCATCCCCATCCTCATCATCGGACATATTATTAAAGTCGTTTTGCACCATTGGAAGCTTGTATTCCTCTGGATCAGAGCCCCAATTATGCACATGAGCGCCCCGGGCTTCGTGAATATGTCCAAATACATGAAGTCGCGGCCGGAGGTGGGGTAGACGCGCACGCAGGTCCTCGCAGCCGGCGTAGTCTTCTCTCTGAGTCATATCGAAGATGCCAAACGGAGGGCCGTGCGTGAGCCTTGAAAAATAGATACGTCAGTCGAAATCCTACGAAAGGTGAGGGTTCAAATATTGACAGGATATCGGTCTCAGGCAACGCAGCAACCAACGCTATATTGCAGCATAGTTAGCATAAACTGAGTTGTTTTAGCGGAAACGAGTGCTATACCATGTCCGTCCTCACGCTTATAGTTGAATGCCCAGTCGAAGAAGTATGGGGACCACTCCATCGGCTATGAGCGAAAGACTGTCGAACGATCAGTCGAAAAACCCACCGGTGAACCGTATACAGTCCAGGTCCTCCCGTCAGGGCGAATTTTGAACTCATGTGACGCGTCTTGAAGGTAAACAAGCCCAGCCTTGCGAGCATTCTCTCCAGTAAGAAGCTCCAAAATGGGAGCTGGATCCTAGACGCAGCATCGAGTAGGCATTCAAACAGAATAGATTAGAGCTTGCCTGCTTTCCATATTGCTTATGGAATCGACCATGCGCATGATCGTACCAGTCGTGGTGAAGTGTCAAGTCATGATTTCCTGCGATAATACTGAACCATGAGATAAAATGAAGAGAGTACCAGTAATGGCCATACGTACATCTTGACTTTATGAGGCAGCGAACATATCCAGTCGATTGTCGCCTGAAACTCGCTTACAAGTCCAAGGTTAGTGAGATCTCCAGAGTGCAGAAGTACGTCGCCGTCTGGGACTGGGAACGACCGAGCATGTGTATCACTAATACAGACAAAACGAGTCCACGACTGTGAAGGAACTGGTGGAAGACTCTCAGGGTCATATTCAAGGTGTACAATTGACGTTGAGGTCTTGATGCATCGAGGCGAGAAAGGTAAAGGAGGCTCCATGCTTGTTACTGAAAAAGTCATACATAACTCCAGATCACTTTACTTATATCTTCTCCGCCTGTGTCGGATCTACGAGCCGGTAATCTCAAAGATTACTTTGCTCCCGTCAATATTTTATAATCACCTTCACTAATTATCTGCATAAGAAAATCATTTCATAACGACTACTCTGTTAGGTTTGAATTCTTTGACACAAAAATGGGAGCTACTTCAGCGTCCTACCCAGGCAATGCTTCGAGGTTGAAGGAGTAATGAGTCAGGGTAGTAGCATGATTCCAAGCCAAAAAGAGTAATGATCCGAGAATAAACCGAGAATAAACCGAGGACCGATCATTACTCTTTTTGGATTAGGACTTGGGGTACATAACTCATTTCAAGAGTTCATTTTAAATTTCGACAACCAACAAAAAACATCAGAGAGTAAATACTCCCCATTCTATATGCGCATCCCAACTCCAAAATCCACCAACAGAAAAAAAAAACTCAAACTCAAACGAAAAAAGGCAAAAAAAGAAAAAAATTGATTCATCTATTAACGAAATAACCTATAAACACCACAGCATAAACGACCAACCCACACCTATCCTTGTTTTTCTTTGCTTCCTACGAGTGGGGGCGGCGTACGTAGTGTAGTAAACGGAGAGCTACGAGAGGCGGCGGCGGGTGGGGGGGGTAAGATAATCAAACATAATGTTACAAAGCAAACGTCCGAAAGGCGCGTGGACTAAACTAATTTCTGTACGTGTGGGTGTGGGTGTGGGCTTGTACATATTGTATGGGCTGTATGCATGCGTGTATGTGACGATTGTTCTTGTCTATGTAGTCAGTCGAGAAAGAAAGGAAGGAAGAAAATACGGTATTCATCGTCGTATGGGTCCGTGATCCGAAGGCGATGGCGAAGGCAATGGCGAGAGCGATAGCGAGAGAGGCAACAACGAACCACGCAAGGCACGGAGACAACGCCTAAAAAAAACCCCACGAAAAAAAAAAATTCAAGAACCCTCAATGTTCAAACCCCATCGCATCTCTATCATCCGCACATAACCTCGCCCACTCCAACGCGAGTCTATACACATACACTATCCAAACCAAAAAAAAAAAGGGGGGGAAACGCCTCAATCAGCCAACAGCAAAAGACAAAAAAGACAAAAACGCACCTTCCATATCAACAGTCCTCCCAACCCTCTTCTTCCACTCCTTACCCGCCCTCGCAATCCTCCGCAGCCTCCGATCGCCCTCTGCCGCCGCAGAATGCCACACGTCGTCGTCCCCGTCGTCGTCCCCGTCGCCGTTGCCCCTTTCCACACCCGCACCCGCGCCCGCGCCCGTGCCCGCGGTTTCCGAGGCGTTCGCGGACTGCGAGGCGCGGAGCACGTCAAGCGCCGCACGGGGCGGGCCAGAAAAGTACGCGTGGACGTTGTATATCTCGCTATACGTGTGTGAGAGGGGTATGAAATGGAGCCTGTGGGGGTTGCGTGAGCGAGGTGTGGGGGGAAAAGGAGGGAGAGAAAACAAAAAAGAAAAAGGGGAGAAAGAGAAGGAAAGAAAGAGAAAGAAAGAAAGAGAGAGAGAGAGAGAGAGAGAGAGAGAGAGAGAGAGAGAGAGAGAGAGAGAGAGAGGAACACACAAGGGGTGGATCCACTCTCTCTAGTACTCCCCTTGCACGC
>JAGGAT010000934.1:0-14374 GCA_017657195.1 Termitomyces sp. T70a | reverse complement strand
TTATGTTGGAAATAATGGAAAGTCTGAAACCAAAAGTCAGATGGAAGAAAGTGGTCTATGCACTGTAGAAAGAGGTATAAATAGCCCAAGTAGAGTAGCAAATAGACAGGCAATTAATAGGCAAAGGCTCAGTGGTTCCTAGGAAGTGAATTACTTAGGCTGGAGTTTGTTGAAAACCTCACATCAGAAGGCAATTGATAGACAAAGGCTCAGTGGTTCCCAGGAAGTAAATCACTTAGGCTGGAGTTTGTTGAAACACCTCTACATTCAGAATAGTAATATTTTGGAAGTAAATCACAAGCATCTTTCAAGACATTAGTGTGGAATTAGAAGTGGATTTTCTAAGTCTTCAAGAAAGCCTCAGAACTATTAGTATTACTCTAAACAAGTACTACAGCATGGAGAGAAAACACATTCAAAGTTAATGTAATATTGAGACTCAGGTACAAGTGAGCTACATATGGTCTTTATCTATTACAAATATGAGGTCTGACTGTCAAGGATAGTCCTGGGGACTCTATGTGTGGCAGTGATGAGCTCCCAATCTGGCTTAATGCATTTTAAGCCATTTATGCACTATTTAGCATTAGACTAAAGCAGCAAGACTTTAGCATTTCCCCTACCAACAGTCCTCCACACACTACCATTCTCTTCTCACTGCCCTGTACAACACCTCAAAGTCACAGGACAATCTCTACATGCCAGCTAGTCTTGCTGCCTGCTCAGCTGGCACTTTCTGTCACCACCTCCAATGCACCACATTACAATTTGGCACCCACCTTTGTCATGATCCTGTTATGAGACTGACATCTTGCATGTTACCTAGTAGCATGCCCCAGCTAGCCACCTGCATGGCCACCCATGAGTAGCATTTACCTTGTTTATAGTATCATGAATGGACCTTTACTCACACTTTTCATTAGTGGTGACTATTAGAGTCATTGCTAACTCCTCACTAAGTTGCTATCCTTATCTACTATAAATACTTTACTTTTTGTCAGTAGCAGATCATCCAATCAAACTGAGCCTCTATAGCTCCACAGCTCAGATCTCTTTAAGCTCATCCATGGCACTAAGCAATTAGCATTCTCACTTCTCTCTCTTGACACTAAACCTCATAGTGCCCTCATTGACTCTTTCATCTTAATAGTACCATATGAGTACACTCTCATCACTGGTGCCAACATTTGCCACCTCACACTCCTGAATTGTGCACTTGTCAATTGCAGCTAGGTTTTAGAAACTTTGTAAGCTTACCACCCTTTGTCAACCATTTTCCTTAACTTCTTACTGACTGCCACCATTGGCACTCTACTGCCAACTTCTTATTTTAGGACTGAGTAACTGTGACCTGCCTGGGACTCCCTCAGCACTTCATGAGCCCAACATAAAACAAATTAAGTGCAGCTTACCAAGACAGCATTTAGCTAAATTTTGGGCACAGCAGTGGGGCAGAGGGGCAGCTGTATTTGAGGAGATCACATGGGTGGCTTGTGGGCACTCAGCATTGGGCATGATATGTGATAGCCAAGTGATAGCTGGGCACTATTTAGGTGGCAGTGCTCTAGGCATGATGTTTGATTGCTAGGCTTCTGCCAGATGATGTGTGTGATGGCAGGTGTGATCTGGGTGTCAGGGAGGTGGCATGTGCTGTGGCTGGTGGGGGGGCTGTGTGGGGCTCCTGGGGAGATTCCAGAGGTGGTTGGAGGTCTAGAGGAGGCATTCAGAGGGGGGTCATGACAGCAACCACTTTTCTGCACTAAAATAGGATGAGCTAAACCTCACATACTCTCTCAATACTTCAAAGAACTAGAATATCTATTCAGAGACTGTGATGTTACTAATTCAATGCAAATGAAGGAATATATAGCATGCTATGTATCATATGACATGGCAAAAACTTGGATCAGTTTGCCAGAATTTGCTGCTCTACATCCTAGAGCACAATCTATTGCTGCTTTAGCAGGAGTCTCCTACAAAGAATGGAAGGCAGCAGTTATACAGCTATATCCTGGCACCAAGGAATCTACTAGGTATACAGTAAATGAACTTCAAAATTTAATACAAGGCACCTTTGACAGCAGCATGTATTCTTTTGGTGCTTTCTCCACTTACTATCAGGAATTCCAGAAAATTGCCAGGTGGCTTTTACAGAACAGCAGGCTTTATATAAACAAGGAACATTGCTTATTCCAACAAGGTATTCCTATATTGCTATGGACCAGAATTGCTAGGTGCTTGAAGATAGTTCAACCAGTGCATCACTCAAAAGGGAGCCCTATGATGTTGGTGATAATTTTGAAGCTGGTAAATGAGTACTAAAAGGCACTGGCATGAGTCAGGTATCTGACATGCCAGAACTACACTGGTTCCAGAAAATGCTGATGGAAGACTCCCATTGCTGCCTCTTACTAATGACAACTATATGAAGAAAGAGAATTTGAATGCTGCCATTAATGCTGCTATTGCTTCCACTATTACATGTATAGAAACCATGATTGCCACCAGTATTACCACTACTCACACTGCAATGCTCCCACCTCCAATTTGTGCCACTTCTGTGAGGAAGTGGGCCATACAATGATCAGAGGACATTGCAATACATTGGAAACTTATATCTGCCAAGGAAAAATTTGCAGGGCAATAGACAACAAGATTGTTTTGACTTCTGGTGCCTCTATTTCTAACTATCCAGAGCTCAAATCATATCAGGAGCAGGTAGATAAATGGCATAGGCACAACCCCAGACAAAGAGTAACAGGCACTCTTTCTAGCAATGCTAACCCTGACCCTGAACAGGCAGCACAACAACAAATAGTATATGAGGTATTGCATTTAAGGTGAAATGCCAAGCTGTCATAGAAAAACCTCATCATCCTCCACCATTAAGTGCTGCTGTCACTAAATAGCATCAGTTTTGATCATTTTGATGCCATCTGTCACCTGTCAATCTATCTATCATTAGCACTATCTATGATAGAAGAAGCTTGTTGCCATGTATGGCCATCAGATGCTGCTTATAATGGTCTGATCACATGTGCTAAGGTGCCTTTCCTTTCCATGATCTATATTTATGCCCTATTTCATGTGCCATGCTGTATGATTAGTGCACTTAGCTCTGACGGAGGCTTATCAGAAGTTGTGCAGCAACTCCCACAATATACCATCCTCAGTAAAATGGGCCCAGCTGTCTCATCTAAAAAAATGGGCAGTGTGAGGGACACCAATGCTGAGACAAATGGGTCATTGGAGTGGACCAGATTGTATGCCTGTACCATGTCATGGTATAATTTGGGCTTAGCCAGCATTAAGGCCATTTGTTATGCAAATATTGATCTCACCTTATCTTGAGGTGAGAGGCACCAAATGAGCACATGGCCAAAAATAGTATGCCAATATATGTGATATGCCCTGTCAAAGGCAATACTGGGTATAGCATTTGGCATTTCTGGCCACCCAAAATACAATGTGTTCTGGGCCCATTTCTCAAAAGGTCCATGTCACAACCCCCCTCCAAAAGCCTTCCCCAAGACCCTCAACCACTTCTAAGACCTCTTCAGGACCCTCCATACAGCCCCCTGCTGCTATGACACATGCCACCTTCCCCATCACCCAGATCATGCCTACAATTACATGCATCACCCAGCCAAAGCCTAGTGATTAAGCATCACACCCTTTGCTGCAATCATCTGAGTAACACCCAGCTATCATCCAGCCATCATGCATCATGCCAAATGCTGGATGTTCAGATCTCTATTGATCCCATGGGCTACTTGGGTGATCTCTTTAAATACAGCCACCCCTCCTACACATAGAGTTCCCAGAACTATCCTAGACAGCTGGACCTTGTATCTATAGTATATAAAGACCATAGATAGCTCAAATGTAGCTTAGGCTCAATATTGCAGTAAACTTGTTGTGTTCTTTCTTGTGCTTGTTATTTTCATTTCTTTTATGCTTGCCTCCATCTAAACTCATTCAGCATGCACTCCATTGACTGGCATGCACTACATGACTTACAATCATATCCTGGTCTCATCAAGAAACTCTATCCTCAATTCAACCTTGTAACCAGATCATTACATTATAACAACCTTATTTGTTAATCATCATACAGGTGATATTACTTACATCAATATTGTATTATGTAAAACAACATCTTGTATTTCACAATGTATCTAGTCAATACCAATATTGCAGTCTGATTCAGCTACTGCATGATTTATGCAAGATTGTTCTATCTGTAGCCAATGGCTACATTTTTTTGAATCTTCTGCTATCAGCTATAGACTCTGGGCTCTTGTTACCACTTTGGACAATGCATCACATTCATCAAACTTCTTGAGATCTTCTGGTGCCACATCAAGCAAACAAACATGTCTCATGACTGGTATGGGCAATCCCACATTGATGCAGGTGTGCCACCTGCACCACAAGCTGGAGAGATGCCGGAAGCATCAGTATACAAACCCCTGCCCAAGCAGAATGACTTGGACCCTTGCAATGTTAGTGCAAGCTTTGGAATGCCTGGAGGATTATCTGTATCATGGATGAAATTGACTTTGAATCCTGGCATATGGCCAGAGGAGAGAACGTTTGCTTCAGGAGCGCTACTGTTGCTCATCTACCCAGAACTACCTGAAAGTAGTGGACATTGGTGAAGGAGTTTGGACAGTCTGCTCCAGTTTGGGGAAATGGTGCAGGGCAGCATGTACATGCATAGTACGCCCTTTAGGCCACCTCAGACAGCACCTCCACAAAAGGAGGTGGTAGGCAATAATCAGTCATTGATGCATACAATGCAATACTAAACAATTAATCCCAATTGGATGGGAAGGGATGACAATGCTGCTAGTAAGGTGGAACAGGCGCCATCTGTGCCTCCTACCAGAAGCAATCAGGAGAGAAGTTGCCAGAAGCCATCAACAAGGCACAAGAGCCTGCCAGAGGTGCTGGTGGAAGAACCAGACCAGGAGTCCTCCAATGAGGAGGAAGATGGATGGTCAATGTCGACCTTGTTTGTCCAGCTTCAGCTGGTATTGGACTGTTTTCCAATGGTCACTAAAGAATTGATGCAGAAGTGTCTACAGCTTTACATGGTAAAGCACTTGCAATTGCTGAATGATAGAGGCCAGAATATACCTAGGGCTGATTTGACTGAATATATTGAACTTTTTACCCATATATTTGAGCTTGAGCTCAATGAGTACATGAAACACAAGGCAGTTTGGAGAACAGCAACATCAACAGCCACACTGGCTGAATCTGTGAACTATGGTGCTATAAGGCGTCAACAAGTGCCAGACATTGCTGAAGCAATGGATATGCTGAATGCTCTGCAACAAGTGAATGAGTCCCAACAGGACTTTGAAAGGTGACAGAACACTGCTCACCAACAGGCTACTGCTAGTGGAGTGCCCTTTCAGGCACTATCAGAAGTAGAAACAGCTATGTTCAAGGTTGTGGATGAAGAGGAAGTGGAAGAGCCTCAGCTGCCCAGAGCGCCGCATTGCCATGTCATGATCAAGGAGGAGGTACATGAATGCCATGTACTAGAGGAGACAGCTACTTTACAGCCTGCTGCAAGATGTGTTTCACTAGTGATAACTGGAATGATTGCATTAACTATCAACGCATCCACAATCATGATTTGTGGACCCATGGAGAGTCCTTGATAGATAACCAGGGTGTGGTTTTTGAAGGGCATGGAGGACCATGCCAGTCAATGATATGAGGTGACAGTTTGTCGCACAAACTGAGAAAGACAATCACCCAAATAATTGTGGGCATAGTCATAGCAATAATGACCAAGAAGACAGAGGTCATAGCCAAAACAACAGAGAAGACAGAGATCATGGAGATGATCATAGATGGTCTGGTTGTTGACCAGAAGGACCAGTACCAAGGGAGCCACTAGTTCCACATTTGAATGCAGGACAGATGAGTTCCCACACCCCATTGCTAGGGCATGATCATTGCCCTCACCTCATGATCCGCATGCAAGCACGCCTGGAATAAATGAAGCAGTCAAACTGCATATGGATCATATGCATGACCACCTCAATTGTCTAGTGGATGACTCTCTAGGAGTCAGGTTTAAGTTTCCTGATAGGGTCAAACCTTGTCGAGCTGAAGGAAAGCATATCCAAGCATATGCTGGAGGACAGAAGTTTTTCCAGTTGGAAGACTAGGCTATGGACATGTGCTATCACCTAGCAGTGTGCTACTATGGTGGTGATGACATGGACCAGAAACACATTTTTGTGCTTCATGAGTTCATTGATGGAGAAGTGTGGAACTGGTTCCACCGCCATGTATTGCATACAAACAGGGATAAGCATGACTGGACCTTCAAGGAGGTCCTCATAGGATTGAATAACCACTTTGTGAATGCAGCAACTATGCAAGAGGCTTGTGAAGCCTTCCAAACAGCAGTATATAATGCTCAAACAGATGTCCAGACCTAATGATGACCTGGTGGGTCATGCACAAAACATGACTGTATACCTGGATGAGTTTACCATCCAGAAGACATTTCTAGATGGAATTCTGGCTGAGATGCATTGTGCTTTGATACACAATGATAACTTATCACCCAAGGTCAATACTGTGACCAAATGTTTGGCGTATGTAATATGCTATGAGTAGTCAGCTCGGATTGCAACTCATTATGACTAGCACAGCTCCTGCCATGCACAAGTACACCAACAACTTGTAAAGGTTGGCACATTCTTAGCAAAACATTCCAAGATGGAATGAAACCACAATCTACAGTTTGTAGTATGGCACAGGCTGCCTGCAGGCCAAAGGCCTGGACCAGGACTGACTGATATCGCACCAGTGGCAAAGGAGAGTTGGTATGCACCCAGAGCAGGCCAGCCTAGATCAAATGCAGCATGTGATAGTCTGCCAAGGGTGAGCCCTCCCAAGGTTGCCTTTGGTGGTGGAGATGCAGGCTACAAGCCAAGTGGTGGTGTGTCACAATGCTACAATTGTGGCTGGACTGGCCACTATGCAAAGGATTGCAAGGCGCCACAAGCTGCACATACGGTAGTAGCAAGTAGCAATGTAGAGAGCAATGCTAAAGAAGACCCAGAGGAACTTGTTGACAATGAGGAGGCTCCACCAGAGGGTAATGACAATGCTGAAAGCGTCCAGATTGATGGAGATGAATATGTTGCAGTGGACATATATGACAATGAGTACTATGCTTGTGACAATGAAGAGGAGCATTTGTTTGCTCTAACCAAGCATCGAGGGGATAAGTGCATTTGTATGCAATGTGTAACCCTTCAGAAAGCAGCTGACAAGCTGCAACAGCCTCAGTATACCCTCACAAGAAGGAGTGCTTAGTGACCTACATGGAGGTCAATGGGCATCTAGCATAGACACTATGGGACTCTGGAAGTACTACCATGGGCACTATGCCCCAGTTTGCACATGTGAATGCTATCTGCATTCATGAGCTTATGGAGCTCTTAATGCTCTAGCTGGGAACTGTGGGGAGTTGTGCTATGGTGCAGTTTGGTGTGGAAATCAAGATAAAAATGTTGGGACAGCTGACAAAGGAGTATGTGGATATAGCAAACTTTGATCACTATAATATGATTATTGGTACACCATTTATGCATAAGAACAAAGTAACTTTGTTAATAACAAAGTCATTGTCAATGGAACACTGTTGAAGGCTGAAAGGATTGTCTTGGCAGATACAGATGGCCATCTATAATGGTATCAGGCCATGGAGAAGCATTGCAATAGCCACAACTGACTTGAAGGTTGCAGAAATGCAATGGTGGATGGTGGTGAGGAGAAACTGGCTCCAGTGGCCAGTCTGCCAGCACATTTGTCAGCAATACTGATGTCTGATAAAGAGTTCCAAGAAACTCTGGAAAGAGGGGATGGGCCAGATTGAAAGCAGCCTGACAAGGCTTGTCCACCTAAGAAAACTTGTGCAGAACAAGTAGATGTAGATGCACTGGAGTGTCAACCGATGAGCTCCAGGGTAAAAGTGAAAGACCTTGTAACAGACAAGGTTGAAGAACAACAGAGCACCATGAGTGCAGCAGAAACAACAGACAGCATACAATTCTTTTTGGATTGACCAGTGCCACTACCTGACATGTAGTGGGCATACAACCCACACATGCTGCCAGAGTGGAATGAGGTGGTAGCCTCGATGGTAGCACATAAGTGGGTTGGATTGTGTCAACTCACTGGAGAGGTCTATCGTCAATGAGATATCAGAACCATTGCATATAATGTTCAATAGATGATTGCTAAAAGCAAAAAGCATGCAGTGGTCAACAGAGTTGATGGTATCAAAGCCTCTGGTGAGGCTGAGGATGGAAAACACTGGAGAAGCACAGTTGTGTGTGCTGAGAGAATGATTTGAACCTAAGAAGCGCACAGATAAAGGGAAGGTGAAGACTCAAGGTTTGTCAGACAATGACATTCCACAATTGTGCCAGGCATGGCAGCATGAATTTGTGGACATCATCAACAGGACAAAGGAGGAGCTTTCCCCTTGGAGGGAAATGAACCATGAGATTAATCTCATAGATGAAAACAAGCAGTACAAGTATCACTTGCCTTGCTGTCCACAAGCACTACAGGAGCAGCTTTATGAAAAGACAAATTGTTATATCAATGCTAAGTGGTGGAAACCACAGACTGCAATGCAAGCTGCACCTCTGCTGTGCATTTCCAAGAAAGATGGGACACTTCAGACTGCACTAGATGCACAGCAGCATAATGATAATACCATTAAAAATGTGCAGACCAGGAAGTTATTCGCAAAGATGTCATGAAAGCAAGATACAGGTCAAAAATTGATCTGACAGACATGTACAAACAAGTATGCATTTGCATAGAAGACATCCCAAAAATGGTGTTCATGTCACTCATGGGGACATTCATGAGCAATATTATGCAAATTGGCAATTGTAACATGCCTGCTACATTTCAGAGGTTGATGACCTCGATCTTTCAAGATGTTATCAGAAAGTTTATGCATGTCTATCTAGACAATATCTTTATATTTTTGGACTCCATAGAGGAGCATGAGCAGCACTTACATGTTGTATTTGAATGACTATGAAGAGCAAGCTTGTACTTGAAGTGGAAAAAGTGCGAGTTATATGCACCCAGTATCAACTGTTTAGGGCACGTCATAGATACACAGGGTATACACCCCAATTCTGATAAACTTGATAGAATTCAAGAGTGAACACCACATAATTACAATGATATTCAATGCTTTGTGGGACTAGTCAACTACATTGGTAACTTTTTACCAGATGTAATGGCATACACTGGACCCCTCATGGCCATGACCCAGAACAGGTCCCCATTTCACTGGCGACCGCTACATCAGTGGTGTTTCAAAGTGGTCAAACAGATCTGTGCTAAGACACTGATCATTTGACCAATTGACCCTAGGCTCGACAAGCCTATATGGCTCATCTGGAGGTGGGAGCCATGTTTGGCCAAGGAAAGACATGGCAGACATGCTGACCTGCAGGGTTTATGTTGCTTAAATTTATGACAGCACAACAGAACTATGCAGTCCATGAGTTAGAGACACACGCAATCTTAGAAGCCCTTCTCAAATGGGAGGATAAACTGATGGGTTATAAAATCCATATAATTACAGATCACAAAGCGCTTGAGTTCTTCAAAACTCAGGTACATTTGTCTCCTAGGCAGCATCAAGGGATTGACTATATGTCACGGTATCAATTTGACATAATGGTATGTCAAAGGTAAACTTAATAAGGTTGTGGATTGCCTGTCACGATACTTTGAAAGTGACACCCAGGATGATGTCCATGATGTCCATGATTTTGTCCAGGCAGACAAATGTATAGACCCAGAGGGCAAAGACTTGCCCTTGCATAGGTTCCACAAAATTGTGGAACATCAAGTAGAGATATGAGCTATGCAAGCTTGCAAAGTGCACCTGCCGCAGTAAGCAGCTCAAGGAGCAACTAGAGCTCTGAGAATTGGAAGCCCAGCACATGCTGGGAGCACCAATGGTTGCTGCCCAGCCAGTGGGAGAACCGAACAGGTGACAATGACCTATCTGTGGCCCAGGCCCTTGGAAATGGGAATACTCCAGCCAGTGCCTGGGAACATGACAATATGCACCTGCATGTGCATATTCAACAAGGATA
Organism: Termitomyces sp. T70a; assembly: GCA_017657195.1. NCBI lineage: Eukaryota > Fungi > Basidiomycota > Agaricomycetes > Agaricales > Lyophyllaceae > Termitomyces > Termitomyces sp. T70a. Next base: position 4,199 of record JAGGAT010000934.1, on the reverse strand, counting down.
CATGCAGGATAAGATGTTCATTGAAATACTTGACTGAGTAAGAGAGCACTCCCAGTTCACTATTGAGCAGAAGCTCATTTATACCATGAATGTAGCAGGAGCAAAAGTGCTATGCATTCCAAGAGATTGGTCATTGATAACAACTATTTTAGAACAAGCCCATACAATTGTGGGGCATTTTGGGTATCAGAAGATGCTTGACTATGTGCGTCAGACATACTGATGGCTACAGATGGCCAAGGAGATCAGTCAGTCTTGCATGACATGCAAAACATGTCAGCAGTTGAAAGCATTGAACCAGAAACTGGCAGGAAAGCTACATTCGCTTCCAGTCCCAGTGAAACCATGGAACTCAATAGGCATGGACTTTGTTGGACCATTTCCTGAGTCGTGCAGATTTAACTACCTGTGGGTAGTAATATGTCGCATGACCAGTATGGTCCACCTAATACCAGTCATCACAATGACGACAGCTTCTGAATTATTGTGGATTTATCTTAAAGAGATAGTATACTTGCATGGTCTGCCTAGCTCAATTATGAGTTATCAAGATTCTAAGTTTACTTTCAAATGGTGGAAGGAGTTGCATAAACTGCTGGGAGCAAAATTGCTCATGTCAACGTTGTTTCATCCACAAATGGATGGTTAGACAGAGCACAGATTTTTTGAGCATTTGTATGCCCTGATCAGAGATTGGGTTGATCATATCCCTATAGTTGAGTTTGCAATTAATGTGAGCATGTCTGAGATACAGAGTATGTGCCCTTTGAACTCAACAGTGGCTACATGCCATCCATGATAAAGGAACTTCATAGTGATGAAGTCATTTACAAAGGAATCAAAGACTTCATGCAGACAGTGCTCACAAACCTTGTGAATGCACATGAATTAAAGGAAGCTTGGTGTACTTGTCAACCAAGAACCTGAACTTGCCTAAGGGCAGAGCAAGTAAACTATGTCCCAAGTGGGTGGGACCATACAGGGTGCTAGAGGCTGAACCAAGTACATCAAACTATGTACTTGAATTACCAACTGTGCTACAGGCATGATGGATAGTGCCTAAGTTCCATGTGTTGCTACTATGACTATATGCAAAGAGCAATGATGTGCTGTTTTCCAATCACACAACACCAGGACTGTATGACTTTGGCCCAGCCAATAACCAAGAATGGCTTGTGGATAACCTCATGGGTCATTGGTGGAATGAACAAGGGCACCTCAAATTCAAGGTGCGGTGGAGTCTTGGAGACACCATATGGGAACCCCTGGCAAATTGCAAGGATCTTGCAGCACTAGACAGATATCTGCTGTTGCAGGGTGTGAAACGCCTGCAGCAATTAGCACAACACATTTGTAATGCATAATGAGATGGTGGCTGCATCTGGCAGAGTTGCTGGACTTTGTGAATGTTTGGCCACCAGCAGAGTTAGGAGAATTTTATTCTTCCAACACTTCATCAGATGACACATCAGTGTCAGTGGACATAGCAAAAAAATGGCCTATTGGGGCCCTACACAGCGTGGACAGAGCTCAAAGAGCTCTGGTAGGGGGGGGAAGGCCCTATACAGGGTCTCCCACAACAATACTTAGTGCAGCTGCAAGGCCAACAAAACCAATCAGACTATGGACAGCAACATGCATATGTCAAGAATGGGTTGTACCCAGGGCATGAGGAGCCGCTCCCTTACCAGATGCCCTATTACTCAGGTGGCTATGGTGAAGGGGCAGCCTATGGGCTGCAGATGGAATACATCAAAGTAGACAATGAGGGGCACTATGGGTGCCCAGTTCAACAACAAACATATATGAGTGTGGTGGCACAACCAGTGCTGCCACCAAGACCAGCCAGACAGGAGCATGTGCCATATGCGCAGCCAGTGAATGAGGTGCTGTTGCAGCACCTGGAGTGAGCAGGACAGCCTATCCCTGCAACAGCAGCTTTCCTCCAGAATAGCTTAGCCATCATTGTTATTGAGGGGCTTCTTGATCAAATTGAGGTGATGAAGAGGCAGCGCATAATGGTGCTGGAGCACATCAAGCATGCAGGGAAATGCAAAGCACCTGCATATGAGGAATTAGTGGTAGAGCCCAAAAGGGCTAGAGCACTGGTGAGGTGACCTCAGGAGTTTGTGCGGGCACCAGCACCCACTGTTGTGCAACCTCCACCACCACACTTGCAACTACCTAGTTCATTGTTGATCTTGATGCCAGTACGTTGATGCGCCCAAAATTTAGCTAAATGCTTTCCTAGTAAGCTGCACTTAGCCTTGTTTTGCGTTGGGCTCACAAAGTGTTGAGGGAGTCCTGGGTAGGTTCCAATTACTTGGTTCTAGAGTGTGATGTAAAGTGGAGGGGATGTTGCCATCAATTGACAGCAGGCAGTAAGAGTTTTGAGAAGAATAGTAGACGACACATAATAAGCTTACAAAGCTTTTTAATTCTTTACTATTGGCACTAAGAGGCAGCAAGCATTGGCACCAGTAATGAGAGTGTACTTGTATAGTACTGTTAAGATGTGGAACAAAGATCGCACTAAAAACCTTTGATGGAGAGGAAGTAGGACGTGGTTGCTAATTGCTTAGTGCCTCAAGTGAGCTTTTTAGAGATCTGGACTTGGGTGTAAAGGTGCTGGGTGCAATTCAATGGTTCTCTACTGACAAATGGTAAGGTATTTATAGTAAGTGACAGCGGCAACTTAGTGAAGGGTCGGCAATGACTCTAATAGTCACCGCTAATGAAATGTAAGTGGAGGTCTGATAATAATACTATAAGGAAGGTAAATGATATTCAGGGAGTGTCATGTGGGCGGTTAGCTTGAGCATGCCACCACATAACATGCAGGGCATCAATCAAGGTCCTGACAAGGGTGGGTGCTAAATTGTAATGTGGCATGTGGTGGCAGTGCTTGAAAGTGCCAGCTGTTGATCAGCTGTCATCATTGAGTCAAATATGGACATATTCCAACTCAAAGAGGAAAGCCAAGCTGGCAGTGGCCCGCCAATGGCAGTGGGAAGTGCCGGCAGAGTGTGGAAACTGGATGCAGGGGTGGTGGCATGGCTTTCATCAATTATCCCGGGGGTGGCATGTGTAGGTAGGGAGCGTGATGCATCACATGACCAGGACATGTCAAGTTTGGAGGTAGTGGGATGCTTCTCTTGAAGAGGAGAGCCTGTGAGCTGGTGATGTCCGCGACTTCCCGTGGAGCAGGTGGCAAGGCTGATTGTCATGTGAGTGGTTCTACCATTGCCTGTAGGTCTTGTAGTTGGCTGCAAGGATGCATCGATGCTGCATGGGGGACTTGTTTGTAGGGGGCTGCTGGGGTCTTGCCACCTTGGGTCAGTGCTGGTATATTAAAGGCTTAAATGTGTTGGGCCAAACTGGGGGCTCATCAACGTTTGGAACTAGCTATGCATTGCCATCTTCAAGAGCCAGATATTCTGGCAGTAGTAGAGAACCTCTTGGCTGAACCATTGCTAGAGCCATGCAACAAGGTTATGACTGACACTCTAGCACTGCAGCAGGGGTAGAGAGTTGAGGTGCTTCACATGCCTGTTATGGGTAGTCAGGCTGGACCAAGCAGCCAGAGAGAAGTGCGCTTAGTGCCTGAAATTCCTGAGTTAAAAGTGCAGCCTGTTGCAGTGGAGAGTTGTAGGCTCTCTGCATCTGTACATGTCCCAGATGTCCCGAGGCCTACCAAACATCATTGAGGCTGGAAGCCTCCCCTTGATTTATCTAAGCTGGATGTCACGGACTTCCCCAGCAATGTACCTGCATGAGCAGGTCCAGCTCAACTTTTATTTATGCATGCCATATAGATCCCGGCACCCCCTTCCCAGTTTGCAGTGGTTGTAGTGACTACAGATCCCAGGACTCCAGAGCAGTATAATAGGTTGGTAGCAATCCAACAGAAAACTGCAGCCACTTCCAAGGGCAAGAGGAAGGTGGTAGTGACGATGATGAGCCCCCGGTTTAGCCCCACGCATTTTAAGCCTTTAACGCACTAATACTGACCCAAGGCGGCAAGACTCCAGCAGCCCCCTACGAGCAAGTCCCCTTCGCAGCACCGACGCACCCTCGCAGCCAACTACAACACCTACAGGCAACGGCAAAACTACTCACGTAACAGTTAGCCTTGCCGCCTGCTCCACGGGAAGTCACGGACATCACCAGCTCGCAGGCTCTCCTCCCCACGAGGAGCA
>JAGGAT010000933.1:0-14393 GCA_017657195.1 Termitomyces sp. T70a | reverse complement strand
TGCTCAATGGTTGGTTAGAAGTCAAATCAATGAGGCAAAAAGATTGAAATTGAATTAACAAGGCAAGAAGATTGTTGGTGGGGAAAGTATGTGTTGGAGAGGCTCCAATTTATTGCTGGAGTAATGAGACTATGTAATCTTCAACTACCTGCAGAGATGAGCTTGAGTGCATAATAACATGAACATATCATGTGAAATTGCATCCTGAACATCCCTCAAAAACTTCTTGCAAGTTAGACTTTCCACCATGGCAGAGCATACTTGGGATTTTCTGGTGGCACCCCCAATTGTAACTAATACCATTTGTAGTTCACATGTACTTCAGTTTTTTATTGCTGCTGTCAGCACACATATAAAAATAAAAGTAAATCCATACCAGTTTTCTTTGGAGTTGTTCAAGTCTTTGAAGTGCAAAAATAAAGAGGAAAGCAGGCAGGCACCCTCACGACAGAGGCACCCTCATGACAGAGGCAACACCACCCTGGCACCTAGAATCTGAACTTGTCAAGATGTGGTTACCCAGGTGGGAGCTTCTCTGGTGGTTGAGGAACACAATCAAGTCTGTGACCACAGCAATGCAAAGATTTTGTATCTGACATAATATCACTAATCAAGGATGTTGGCTAAACAGCCTCAACCAGACCACTTTGGAAATTCCTATTATTTCCAGATTTCACCAGAACCTGGTTTCACTAGGTATTATGCATTACCTGGAGGTAAATAGCCAATGCAACCAGGCAATTGTGACCATGGCAGTTGTCAGTAAGGTTGTGTCCAAACATGTACATACTCCAACAATATGACATCAACTCTGAGGCCTCAGATTGTAAGGATATCCTGTTCTCATCAACCAGCCCATCTTTTCAAATCACCAATGTGACTTTGATATCTACTGTTTTGTCACTGCCTCTTTGAGAAACTTCCCCTATGTCTATTGCATCTTCCAGTTCCACATACTTGCATTTCAAGGTTGACCTTGGTCACAAGTCCCCTTGTTCTCTGCTCCCAAGTCTGACTCTGCTACTACTGTTGCTGCAATCCAGAGCTGTGCAACATCGAGCTCTATGAGGAGGATACACCTTTTTAGCCAATATCAGGATGAGATAGTGACTTCAGTGATCTTAGCAATCTGAATGACCTTGAAGAATCTGATGCTGACAAGTTGTTGTCTGAGAAAGGATCTACTTAGGTTGCTTCATGTGGGAAAATGCAGCTAAAAATATACACTAAATACATCCAAGCTTCAAAATTTACATTCCTGCCTGCTCTATCTCTGTGCCTTGTTCTGATAGAACACACTGCTCTATTTCAAGATGCTGCCACCTTTTACCCAAGAGCTATCAATGGAAATCTTGCATCTAGTGCTGCCTACATTATCTGGAGTATCAATGCAAACAGTGATATGTAGGTCTCCAACTGTGGCAGACAGAATATGTCAGAAGGAAGCTCCCAATATACCCAGATTATGCTGAAAACTGTAAGCATGTGTCAAAAACTGTAGACATGGGAGACTTACCTCAAAAACAAAAACCTCAAAAACTGTGTAACAACATTGACAAAGTCAGACAACAGCAGCAAGGTGTCAGCCTGTGATCAAAATCTGATCACAGGAAAATAGCCAATGGGTGGCAGTGCTTGGCAGGGGCAAGGTCTCAGGCAAATGCTAAAGACAGCTCTCACCAAACACAAGCCATCACCCATCAAGGCCATCATCAACCCTCAAATCTCACCAAACCTTGTCCTCAACCACCTGATATGTGACCATGCAACAACAGCCATGGCACCTGGAGTAGATGAGGAAAGGAAAGAAATGGGTTACCAACTGAGTAGCAGTGTTGATGAGCTGATCTAAAAGATCCCAGACTAAACTTGAAGATCATCAGATCAGTCATCAAAACATAACATCACTTACTGGTGCACTAGAAAGCTTCACTATCACCTCAACTCCCACTACATGCCCATGAAACCCTGAAGCAACTAGGTGGGAACTAGAGAAAGCAGAGAAGGGAGGCTAAGGAAAGGAAATAAGGTGGGAGAAGCACAATAGCAAAGCAAGGAGGACAAACCATTAGCCACAGTGCCAAGCACCAGAAAACACTGTAACTAGTGCCCAGAGTCAGGAAAGCAAAATACCATGCACTAAGGCAGGAAAAATGGCAAACCGGCACCAAAATCACACTGGCCCAGCCATGGTCCATGCACAGTGGAGAGGTTATAAAAGGGAGAAAGGAAACAGGGGAGTTGGGCAAGCAATCACCTTGCCACAGCTTGGAGTCCCCAGGGAGCAGACATCTTAGGCCAACACAATAGTTATTGACTTTGGGTTTTGGTTCTAATATAACTACTTGAGCCCATTTCGAGTATTATTCCATATTACATTCTAAAATAAATCAATATTAAAACTATTACCACACCTTTATAAAGTGCGTGCGGCATGTAATTGAGCCCCACAATACCAGTGAATAAATGGAGTTTATTGAACAGTTTAATAATAAATTAAACTAAGTAAACTAATACTTCTAAATTCGCATCAATGGATAAGCATGCGAAGAGCAAAGGCCTCATCAATAAATAAAGTTCTTGTTCAGATGAAAGGCTGTCGGTTTACAGCCTCACTGAGATCTCAATCAGACAAGACAAAATCCACTTCGTTTGCTCGTGAGTAAGATCCAAAATTAAGTACTAAGATAAACTTCACCTTCGTTTGCTCGTGAGTAAGATGAGCAAACGAAGGTGATAAATAAAACTTTTTGAGGCGGCGCTCACGTGTGTGTCGCAGTGTGCCGCTAAGTATGACGTCAAACTGAGATTTCCATCCAATTCGTCGTAAGTTGCCACCAGCAAGCTTACATCAGATCTTGATTAGTATGTGGGGCTTGAAAATGCGTCATCGAAATTTGCTGATTCAGAGCCTTGGGAAACAGTGATTTTTTTAATCTGAACTTGAGCGCCTCTACCAGAAGACGCTAGGTGTCTTTTTGGTCCAAGTGATCTACAAAGAGGAAAGGAGCTCCTTGTGTATGATTGTGTCAATTCTCAATCAGAGCGGGCCTTCATCTCATATCTTTGATTATTTCTAGCTCTTATAACAATACTCTTGATGGTCTAGATTATAGAAATTGATCCTCCAGCGCATTTGCTGCGAATTCACAATCCTCTTTGAAGCAAAGACCTGTTCCCGATGTTCAGAACGACTGACTTCGTATACCCAGACAGATGCATGTGAGAGATGTAAAGTACATTGGGATGGAGAGAGACAATGATCTATGGTGATGGAGGTCTCTCCGCTTTGGAATTTCATTCCAACATCTGCAGAAGTATTTGCTTCAGGCCTTGCGACAAAAAAGGTCAGTGGTACTGTCAGATCTCCGTTCTTGAGCTGATAATCTCTTGCAGGGAGAACCATCTTCAAGCACGCGAATGCAACGTGTTGTGAGTTATGGCACTTGACTTGCACCTTCTTTCAGTTGGCATAATTGTCATACTTGGTTGTTCCTTGCAAGGACCAATGGATTGCATCGAGACCTTATCCCACGACACAAGGAGGACACCTCAACGCGTGCCAACTGCGTGTGGTGAATTTTCATGCCTCTTGATCCAAAGCTTCTCATTCCAAATCTATACATTCAGCATGACTTCAATAATTCGCATGCGGATTACACGACTCTTCATGGCAGACGACTTTGGGTGAGCTACTAAGTTGTCCTCCGATAAGAAAAACTTTAAGCTGTAGTGTTTAGATACCCAAGGCTTCTAACGAGCCACGTTATCAGACACAGCTTGACCAACCTTCGATGATTGTCTCTTATCTGACAACAAATCATTCCCTCTCCCAACGCCAACCGTTCTTCATTTCAATGCAAAAGGAGAGCTCATACACCCCATTATATCGCACACCATAGTATGTGTTCTATACCTGCATTGACAACTTGCTCATCTCATGAAAAAGCCGCCTTCAAATATGACGCTACCACATAAGCCAACATATCCTGTACCTCTGTGCCATCGACAGTGTGCGCAGCCTGGTTGTGCAATCGCCTTGCTACCGAATGAAGGTCCTGATTTTTGCTCGAAATGCTTCACAACTATATCTCAACCACGTCACAATCTGTTTCAAATACATCCCCCTCAACTACCTTTGCGCATACCTCAGTTCAATTTCACTGTACTAGGATCGGTAATTGAAAGTGATGTCGTTCATTTGGTACGTACTGTGCCCTTTTGCTTCCTTTTTTTCTTATACTACTTCTTTCACCAGGAGATTGTACCTCCATTTGGCACTTCTGAGGACGTATTAGATGATCTGGATGATCTGGAACTCCAATATCCTGAAGTGCATCATGCTAACGTCTGTCGGGTATTACTTGCACCTGAACTTGAGTAACCTAGCCCGAGAATGAAGATATCCGGATGTCGCAGCCTCTAACTTCGTCAGCCCGCTACGAGGGGCCAAGTTCAAGGAATATTATAAAGCCTAATATTCCTTTCCCGGTTAATGGTGTGCTACATCATTCGCCATCATCTGTTGAGGCAAGTAACTACCCACATCCTTTTCTCATTATCTTGTATCAAGCCATACATTTTCCTAGTCTTTACCGCTTGCCGCTAGACATCCACTTCCATGACCGAGGCAGATAATACCAAAGACGTTTACTTCTCAACAACAAAGCTCTAGTGAACCTCAGCCTGTGCCCAGCTCACAACCTCTACCAGCTAAGGTCGAGTCGCCTAGTTGAATTTATTCTATCGGAACTAATCATTCGCATTCCTTCCAGTCCAGCCGCAGGTGTGTAACGCAAGAATGCAATGTGATTCTACCTGCAGGCCGACAGCTTTGCGATGTTTTATTTGTGTTAAGGAGTGGCAATTGAAGCTTCAGGCTCATGCTAATGCACGCTCGGCACGACCACACAAGACACAAAAGACAGTCACTTGGTCAGATACGCTGGAGGTGGATCTAGGTGCTAGTGAAGATGCGTCAATGTTGAAGAAGGATGAAACTCATGATTCATATGGCAGGAACATGCAAATGCTAGCCAAATTGAAAATACGAATACCTGTTTTTCGGCCAATGAACTCACTCTTGGAACCCTCCATGTTGCCAAGCGATGAGGTCTCAACAATGGCCAACTCCAAGGCCTCAGGTTGTAAGGAGATCCTGTACTCGTCAGTCAGTCTGTCCTTCCAACCCGCAGATGATTCCTCGATATCTACCGTCTCGTCACTGCCTCTTCGAGAAACTCCCCCTACATCCATTGTATCTACCAGTCCCACATTCTTGCATTTCAAGGTCGACCTCACTCAGAAGGGCCCTTGTTCTTTGCCCCACAAGTCTGACTCTGCTACTACTGTTGCTGAAATCCAAGGCTCCGCAACATTGAGTTCAACAAATGAGGATACGCCTTTTCAGCCGATATCAGGATGGGATAGTGACCTCAGCAATCTTAGCGATCTGACTGACCTTGAAGAATCTGATGTCGATGAGCTGTTGTCTGACGAAGAATCTACTGAGGTTGCTTTTTTTTTCCTAAGTTCATGTAGGAAGACACAGCTGAAAATGTACACTAGGTTCATCTGAGCTTCAAAATTCGCATTCCTGCCCACCTGGTCTTTGTGCCTCGGTCTGATGGAACACGCTGCTCTATCTCAAGATGCCCGCTGCATTTTACCCAAGGGCTATCGTTGGAAATCATGCATCCAGTGCCACCTACATTATTGGGAGTATCAACGCAAACAATTGAATATCCAAGGCAAACATAAGCGCCTCAATGAAGAGGTTGATAAAGTAAGTCTATGCGTCTTTGTTCTTTCCTTGATGCCAATGACTTAGACGGAGGCCTCTCAGGACTTCAAACTTTGACATGACCCCACAGTGAAACCTCCACCGGATTTTCTCACTCTTGGGGCACAGCTCTGGATGATTAGGAGCTGTATGCAGATTATTCCCTCACCCGAAGAGTATCCATGGAAGATGTGTGAGCCGTGTCGGAAACAGATGCGAAATATTACGATGTGGACGCGAGGTGGTTCTATTGACGGAGTTCAACAGTGGTAGGTTGTTTTCGAAGGACCAAAGTATGAGTAGCTGGCAATGTAATGAATTGAGGTCCCCTTTTCAGGCTAAGGACGTCAAGTATGACCCAAGGGAATGTGAACAACGGTTTATGCGAGAAGGAAGCCACACTCAGGAACGTGTTGTGCGGGTTGAGAGATCATGAGAGGAGAGTCGACGAGTTGCAAATGACGGAAGAGAGTCAACCAGAATAAAGGCCTGAGCAGGAACACCAGACCGACGAGAACACAGTAACAGATGGAACAATTGAATATGGAAGACTCAAACAGGATGATGCATGAGATTGAGCAACAAAGGTTCATGCCAGAATAATAGATCAAGGCAAGCTTGGAGAAGAATAAACAAGTATGAGGAGGAAATCAGACAGAAGTTTAGAAGAGCAGAGACACAGGTTGTTATTGTTAATATCAAGACTAAGGTACATGGGAGCTACCTATGGTCTTTATATACTATAGGCAGGAAGGGGTATTGTCTAAGAAGAGTTCCAGGGCAGATCTTGGAATTCTATGGGTAGTGGCAGGGTGGAGGGCAGCTATATTGAGGAGATCACGCAAGTGGGCTGCAAGATTGACAGTGGTTCAAGTGTTCAGCAGTTGGCGTGATGCATGATGGCTGAGCAGCCCATGTGGGGTTTGAGTAATCCACATAGTGGCTGGGAAGTTCTTGTAATGGCCCAGGATGATGCATGATAGCTTGGGGAAGTGCATAATGGTCTGGGGTGATGCATGATGGTTTGGAGAAGTGCATAATGGTGGCATGCTGTGGGTAGGGCAGATGAGAGGAGCATGGTTGGTGGGCATTGGGGGTGCCAGGGATGGTCCTGAGGAGGTCAGGTTCCAAAGAAGGGGTGCCAGGGCATGTGGGTCATGACATCAAGGTCTGCTTCTGTAAGCTCATCTCATGAGCTACCTCTGCTCTCATACCCTCCATTGCCTGCTGCTCACTCCTTGCCCACCTCACCAGCTTACTTGTTGCCTGTGGTTTGCCAGATTTGAGTTAGTTAGTAAGCAGTGTTTATATAGATTGAGTCCAGGCACTAGTGTTGCCCTTACAATCTTGACTGGCATGCACTACACTACTTATAAAAACTCTGGTCTTATCAAGAAACTCTGTCCATGACTCAACCTTTACATAACTCCATTCTTGCACTCTGGAGCAAGCCATTTCACTCTGGACTTACCTGCTTTGACATTTCTATGCTCCAAAACACATCCTGGAGCCATTGACACTCTGAGTACATATAGTTCAGCACTCAAGTCCACCTTGTAAGAGCATTGCTTCATTGCAAAACACCTCCAAATTAGTAGCACCTGACACTGATAGATAGTGCTTTCTGATGGCCAAGATGACATGCCTATTGGATATGACTCTACAGTGCCTGGATATCAAGAATCTATACCAGGCAGTCCTTGTCAGGTTCTGCTGACCTGGGGGCTTTTTCTACTGAGCAACGCTCTTACAAGGTGGACTTGAGTGCTGAACTATGTGTACTGAAGTGTCAAGTGCTCCAGGATGTTGTCCAGGGTGCAAGTTGTGGGTCAAGCAAGTTCCAGGGCAGGAAACTTGCATTGGAGTTGGTAAAATTGGTTCTAATAGGTGGGTCAAGTCAAGGGAGAGTTCCTTGACAAAACCAGAGAGGGAATTTGAGTGCAGAGTGTGTGCTGGGTAGAGTTAGATGGGGGCAAGCATGAAGAAATGGAGAGAGAGAGCACAAAAGAGATGTAAACAAGTTATGATAATATTGAGACTAAGGTACAAGGAGGCTACTTATGGTCTTTATATACTACATATCTGAGGCCTGGCTGTTTAGGATGGCTCTGTGGACTCTATGTGTAGTGGCAGAGTGGAGGGGCAGCTCTATTTGAGACTATGGGATCAATGGAGGTGTAACGAGGTTACTGAGCCTTTTACACACAAGACTGTAAGTCAGAACCTATCTATTGATTCTGGCTATGGTTGTGCAAAAAAGACTACTTGAGGTTATGTAAGATAACCTCAATACTTATATACTAATTAACAATTACATAATCAATAAATAATAAAGTATGAGTACTTTATAATAAGTACTGTAACAAACATGGTCCGTTACATACCCCCCTCATGAGACCATAGTGGGTCTTATTGAATAAATAAAAGAATAGAGAATGAAACTCTGGTGGGTCTCATTAAAGAAATAAGATAAGGGTATAGGGTGGGAGTTATCATCCTGCCCTCCAAACATCCTCCTCTAGCATCTGCAAATATTTTTCTTTAGCATCTAGGAGAGTTTCTCCTAGCAGCTTTCCGAGGTGTTCTTCAAGTAGGTACAATGGAGCTGCATGGTGGCAAACACAGCATTGGCAATCCTAGATATGTTATTCTCAAGAGAGAATAACAGTTCAGGAGTGCAGCAAAAGGCTGAAGCAGGCAGCTTTGGTCTAATCACACTTATTGCACCATGTATAGGCATGATATGCAACTTGGAGGGACCTATTAGGTCCTGTCCTGTCCACCTAGGCAAGCACAGAGGCCACATTATGCAGCCTCTATATCCATAAGGTCTTGTGCAGGGTCCACTATGTCCACTATTTCATTCCATCTCACTGCCTCAGTGTTGACTGAGGCAGGGGGAGTTGAGGCAATAGGGTAATCTGTTGCCTCGGCTGGGAGCCCAGAAGCTGCAACATTGGTTGCAGTCTTGCTAGGCCCCATCTCAGGGGATGGGTCTGAAATGGTGATGGTAGCACCACTGTTGGTGGATGCTACTATAGCATGTGGAGGCACTGGAAATGCCTCCATCTGTGTGGTACCATAGTCTGGTACAGAAGTAGGGGAGGGGACTATGGGAGTAGTCTCCTCTGGTGGATCTGGTTGCATGAGGGACTCATCAGGTCCCATTGGCAGAACTGTGGTCATCACCAGAGATGGTGGTGCCAGTGCAGCCTGAATTGCCGCCACTGGGTGGTTAGCCAGGTATGTGAACCTGGTGTCTTTGCCATAACAAAGCCACTCTTGATCTGAAAGTGGCTGGAGGTCCTGAGCCTCCAAAAAGTGAATGAGAACGTGAAAATGCTCTCAATTGTCAGGGGTGGGCTCATACCACCTGTTGTACCCAGGCAAGGTTCCTGGAGTTCCATGGAGCTCCAGGCATCAATGCCTATCATCGTCAATGCTTGCAAAGAGGTCGGTATGAAGACCACTCCCAGATCAATGATAGTCTAAATAGTGTATGCCATAGGTATACACATGGTCCATCCACATATGTAGAATCCTGTTGACAAGGAGGTGGCAAAGCACCTCCATATCATCCAGGTTAGTGAATTGCCCAGGCTCAATGTGGAGCCTGTGCAGGGGAAAGCTATAATTGTTGATGGCCTGGAAGGGCATTGTACTTTCTCTGTTGTAAGCATCTACAGCCTTGGCATAGAGGTGTGGATAGGCAGCTATGAGAGCAAAGGCTCTCATGTACATGGCATGCTGCCAGTGCATGAGCAAGGATGTAGCTGAAGACAGTGCCTCAGCTAACGTGTCCTGCAATATCCATAGTGATCCCAGACACAAAATTCTGGGATCCAGGATGACCATGGTGCAGCAAATACTGTGCCCACTGGTCTATCTAGAAGTGGTGTTTGTGAGGAACTGGAGCTAGTCCTACACCATGAGTCAAATTATCTTGTTGGCCTAACATGGCTGATGCTCATGAAGGCAGAAGCACTGGTAGCCAGTGCCTGTCATTGCATGGTAGGTGGCACATGACATCAGTAATGTTGATGTTGAGGACTCGGCGCATAGACCAGTCCTGCCACATAAGGTGTGTGAAAAAGGAGATTCTATGGAACTTCTAGAGAAGGAGTGCTACATGAATGTGCTCCCAAAGAGTCATTGAGGTACCATTCTCCTTGGTTGTACAAGCAGGCGTACCTGCTCAGAGTTCATGGGCATCCCTCAAGGAACCCATCAATACAGTCTGTAGTATGACTGGGTGGTATATACCATCCCAGCCAACTTGTGAGTGTGGGAAACCTTCACCTTCTCACCCATGTATACTGCATTGGTTGTTGGTGACCAATAGAAGTTAGGGTGCAGAATGCCCCTAAAGTCATTTTGGTGTTCCCAATGCCCATTGACAAAAGTAGTTTCCCAGCCATCTGGAAGACAGCCAGGCACTGTATTGTTCAGCCTTTTTGGCATTCTCAGCTAAGCATTGTTTAACCTTAGCATTGTGTGATTGTTTTAAATGACATGTCTGTACATTGTCATCAGGTTCAATCTCCTGATATTCTCTCAATGGGTCTATCTCATTGGACTCAGAGTCATTGTTGTCACCCCACAGCTGTGTGATAAAGACTTGTTTGTCACTCTCCTTGCAGTGCATGATAGGTGGCGGCTGCTCAGGATACTTATGGGAGAACATATAGATATGAGGTTCTTCGACCTCAATATAGCTGGGGTGGGCTCGCTCTGGTACATTCCTAGGGAACTGTACCTTGTGATGGGCAACAGGCTTGTTGCCCTTTGCTGAGCCCTCCTTTGATGCCTGGCTGGATGGCACTGCAGTGCCATCCTCAGGAGGAGGCATAGGCTTTGACAAGCCTATGGGTACTATGGGGACTGGGTTTGTGGACCCAGTCACAATTACTTTGGGGGGAGAGAGCTTAACACCCTTCCCCTTCGACTTTGAGGGGGTAGAGTCTCCCATGTCCACATCCTCCCTTGATGGACCAAGGTCCTCATAGGGCAATGCTGGTGCCCTATCACCAGGGATAGTCTGAAGGTCCTGTTGACAGACCTTCCATGGTGAGTCTCTGACTGCAGAAGCAACTCTCTTCCCCAGTCCCATTGCAGAGCAATAGAGGTCCGATCAGGCCTCATTCTTCTGACTTTGTGCAATGTTAAGTTTGTTCAGAATTTGAGTAAGTGCAATTTGCACTACAGGGTTCTTGAGAATGTCCACCCTGATGTTCTCTGGTACTCCAGCATTGTGGAGGCACTGTAGCAGATAAGCAAGTTGCTCATCTGCCTCCACATTAGGCAAAGACTTGCAAGCCTTCACTTTCTCCTTCCCTTTCCTTTTTCTCTTTGACCCAGAGGCATCACTAGTATGCCCTGGGTACTCAGAGCTGCAAGAAGGCACTCACAGCTCACTCACCATCAGGGGTACCGACATGGTGTCATCCATGTCCATCGCATGGGGAGACACAGGGGCAAACCAATTGCAGCTCATCCTGGGGTTTGCCAAAGTGGCAGGTACTTGAGGACCTGCTGAAAAGGCCTGAGTTGCCACAGGTGCTTGTGGCAACACATATTGGCTGAACTCCTGCGACCATACAGGCTGTATGGGTGCTGGCTGTTTGCTGAAGAATGCATCCTGGTACAACAGTGGTCATACCTGTCATGAAGAGCCCTCCATAAATTGTGGGTGGGATGACGTGCATCCCCTTCGTAACCTCTGGCAGTCCGCAGCCCCCCTTCAAGCTGTTCCTTGTCCTTGTTGAGCCACAGGACAGCTCAATGCTCTGTATGCTGGCAAAGCTACATCTTCTCCTTCTTCTTCTCCCTCTCTTTTGAGCTACTGGCATGGCTTGAATTTTTGTGGGGAGGCAGGCCTGGACCCCCTCCCTGATCACTTGGGTGTGGCTTCTTAGACAGAGTAAGTGCAATGTCTGCAGCGCTGACAGTAGTACTCTGTGGTTGATGAAGGAACTTTGTGCAGACAACCCTTTATCAGCCCAATTGGCTGACTAATATGGCATTTATGGCCGGCTTGCACCAGCATCAGCTATAAGTTGGCTAATATATTAGCATGCCACAGTCTAGAAGTCTATGGCTTACTAACACAACTTGCTTTGTTGTGCTAGTTGTCCAGGGTGTTTTACTACCTGGATCTCTAGATAGCGGTCAAGGGCCTCTAGGTCCTTGCACACCTCCAACGACTCCCAAGTCATATTTCCGAGGCTCCAACAAACTTACAAGGCCACAGATGATGCTAAATTCCCACATTGGATGATGCCGCAGCTATATAACTTTGGTGCCCAATGACCAGAAATGGTTTGTGGATGACCTTATAAAATTCCAGACCAGAATCCGTCCACTGATGACCTATAAGGTCATCCATGAACTATTCCTGGTCATCGGGGGTGCCAAAGTCATATGGCTGTGGCGTCATCCAATTTGGGAATCTAGCATTGTCTGTGGCCTTGTAAGGCCACAACAATGATACATGGAACTTGGGATGGAGCCTTCACATATGCAAGGCTCCTGGAAGTTCCAATGTATAGTTGGAAGTCTCGTCAAAGACTTCCAGGACTGAATAGGGCCCTACCCATTTGGGATATAGCTTATAAGCTCATCCTTTAGGTAGGGTCAAGTTCTTAGTTGAGAAAGGTACACCAGTGTACCTTGCACTATGTTGGGTCCAGCCTGGCAATGCTGATTAGCAGCATGTGTTTGGAAAACACAGGCCTCTATGTGCTGCTGCCAGATTTTGCAGTGCAAGTGCTGCAAAGTCACGTATTCCCTTAGGAATAATGGAGTCAGACCTGATCTCCTTGATCATAGAGGGCAGGTAACCACCATTCAGTTTGAATGGTGCATACTTTGTTGACTCCAACATGCTCACATTAATTGCGAACTCAGTGAGGTTGATGTGCTTGACCCAATTACATTGGTCAGGACGCATGACCGTCCTGAGTATTTGTCCAACACTATGGTTGGCTCGTTCTGTCTGTTCATCTGTTTGTGGATGGAAGGACATCAACATTAGGTGCTTGGCTCCTAAGATCTTGTGTAATTCATGCCACCACTTGGATGTGAACTTGGAATCATTGTCGCTGACAATAGAACTAGGGAGGCCATGTAGCCTCACTATTTCTTATAGGTAAATCCAGGACAGCTGGGATGCTGTCATGGTAGTATGTACTGGTACAAGGTGTACTATACTTGTCATGTGACAGATGATTACCCAAAGATAATTGAAGCCCTTGGATTCTGGGAATAGACCAATAAAGTCCATTCCAATAGAATCCCAAGGCTTAGTGGGTATTGGCAGGGAATGAAGTTTACCTGCAGGGTGCTGATTGCTCCCTTTAGCTCATTGGCATGACTCACAAGTCATGCAAAATGCAAGTGTATTGGCCACCATGGTTGGCCACCAATACCAATAACAAATATATTCCATAGTCCATTGGGCTCCAAAGTGGCCCAAAACACCATGAGCTTGGTCAAAAATCTAGGTTACTAATTTGCGGTCCCAGAGTATACATAATACCTTGGTACCAACCAAATTTTTTATCCAGATCAAGTTACTGGACACCTAGAAGGCCTTATAGTTCTTCAGGTGTTCAAGGATTTTTGCAAAAAGGGTGTCCTTGTGATACCCTTTGCTGATCTTGCGACATAACAACAAATTGGTATAGGCATGGGGCATGCATGCAGTGCCTCACCCAGCAGCATATCAGTGTCATGGTCTTGGACAGGGGGAAGAGGAGTATCCTCCCTACCCTCATCCAATATCTGACCCTCATTATCTCAAGGTTCACGCCAATTGTGTAGGGGCCCTGGGTAGATCATCTTAAGATCTACACAAGCCTGTAGCTGGTCCAAGTGCTGCTGCAATTTGGATACCCATTGAGGGGGCAAATTGTCTCCCTCTGGGTCTATCCTGGCATCTGCATGGATGAATTCATATATATAGTGTATGTCTTTGGTTGTATCACTCTCATAGTAGCAAAACAAACAGTCTGCAACTTTATTCAGTTCTCCCTTGACATATGTGATGTCAAAGTTGAACTTAGACAAATAATCCATCCAGCGCCATTGTCGTGCAGATAGATTCTGTTGAGTTTTGAAAAACTCAAGTGCCTTGTGATGTATCCTAAGAGCTTATCCTCCCATTTGAGGAGAGCTTCAAGGATAGCCAAGGTCTCAAGTTTGTGCATGGCATAATTTTGCTGTGCATTAGTGAACTTCTTGGACATAAACCCAGCAGGCCTACAGGTCTGCCAAGTTGGTCCTTGACCATACATTGCTCCAATGCCTGTCTTCAAGGCATCACACACCAGCCATATAGGATCCTCTTTACAAGGATCAATGGATCAAATGATTGGCATTGATACGATGTTGCCACACTATGCAGAGAAAGAAAAGAATCACTACCACACCTCCCAACGACTCTCCCCCCTCCCTCTGCTGCCAATCCTCCCTTACCCACTAACCAAATCTTGCCCTAGTCCGCTGATGCGCCCAAAAGTTTGCTAAATGCAGTCGGTAGTGACAGAACTTAGCGCTTTTGTGCTGAGCGTATCGGTAATGAGCAAGAGTCCTGACAGGTTCCCAGAGGCAG
>JAGGAT010000932.1:0-14416 GCA_017657195.1 Termitomyces sp. T70a | reverse complement strand
ATTTCAGAATATCATATTTTGGAAAGCACTTCAACCTCAACCTCAAGTTTATCATCAAGCACAGTGTGGAATTGAGTGGATTGTCTAGCTATCAAGAAAGCCCCAGAACTATAGTAATACTCTAACCAAGTACTACACTGCTCCACAGGAAGTCATGGACATCACCAGCTTGTAGGCTCTCCCCTTTATGAGGAGCATCCCGCTACCTCCAAACTTGATGCATCCTGGTCATGTGACACATCATGCCCCCTACCTGCATGTGCTTCCCCCACCAGGATGATTAATGAAAACCACACCATCACCCCCATTTCTACACTCCACCAGCACTCCCTGCCACCATTGGCAGACCACCGCCAGCTTGGCTTTCCTCTTTGAGTCAGAATATGTCCATATTTGACTCAATGATGATAGCTGATCAACAGCTGGCACTTTCAAGCACCGCCACCACACACCACATTACAATTTAGCGCCCACCCTTGTCAGGACTTTGATTGACGCCCTGCACGTTATGTGGTGGCATGCTCAAGCTAACCGCCCGCATAACACTCCCTGAATATCATTTACCTTCCTTATAGTATTATTATCGGACCTTCACTTACACCTCAGTAAGCGGCGACTATTAGAGTCATTGCCGACCCTTCACTAAGTTGCCGCCGTCACTTACTATAAATACCTTATCATTTGTCAGTAGAGAACAATCAAATTGCACCCAGCACCTTCACACCCAAGTCCAGATCTCTAAGAGCTCACTCAAGGCACTAAGCAATTAGCGACTCTGCCCTACTCCATCTCCGACAAAAGGTTCTCAGTGCGGCCTTCATTCCACATCTTGAACGGTACTATACGAGTACACCTTTGTTGCTGGCACCAATGCTTGCCACCTCTTAGCGCCAACAGTAAAGATTAGAAGCTTTGTAAGCTTATTACGTGTCGTCTACCATCCTTCTCAAACTCTTACCGCTGCTGTCAATTGACGGCAACATCCTCTCCACTTTACATCACACTCTAGGACCAAGTAATTGGGACCTGCCCAGGACTCCCTCAACACTTTGTGAGCCCAACGTGAAATAAGGCTAAGTGCAGCTTACTAGGAAAGCAATTTAGCTAAATTTTGGGTGCATCAATGCACACAAAGACCATTGATTAAATAATAAATCAGAAGATTTTTATTGTCCACATTTGAAATCTGCATGGTCAAAACATGGTTGGCAATGCATCAATACAATACAACAAATTATCAGAAAACGGGGCCAAGGGAAATGGCCCCCTATCATTGAATGAGAATAGTATTTTCTTTTCAACAGAGATGCAGGGGTTTATATGCTGGGTTGAACACAAAGGAGATTCTGTATTGCAATGTGGCAATCTTTACCAGAAAGTTACAGCTGAGACATTATGTAGGATAAGATTACAAAATCAGCTACTGGAGCAGAAACATTATTAGGAGTCTCTGTAGACAAAGGTACACATATAAGTATCAATAATTTGACTATTTGAAGCAGAAATTACTCAATGTAAAAAAAAAGATGAGGTCCCAAAAGCAAAAAAGCCTTGCTTTCTTGTGGCATTACCTACTTATTTAGGATGTAGCTGTTCTGCACAGTACAAATAACAAAACAAAGACTTGCATGAGGCTGAAACTCACTAAATTCTTTAAACCTCAACGGTTAGTTGAAACCAGTTCAGTAGCTGTTAGTAATGGATCTGAACAGTGGTGGCTCATGAGATTGAAGCTTTAAATGAAAATGATTGTGTGTCTTACTTCTGTAAACTTGCTCTTTTGACTAACAAGTGATATGCTGAAGTGTTTGATGTGGAGATATTCAACACTTATAAAGAATAGAGGGAATGAATAGAGCACAGACAGTCAAATATTGGGATTCTGAATGAATTTACAGTGGTTGAGGTTCTGAAATGATCAATTGTAGGCTTGAATAATCATGGCACTTTATCCAGCACTAATGACTGTTGCGAGAATGTTATTAATGAGAATGATGTGATGGAAGAGGAATGAACTATACAACCAGATGTTTGAGTTAGCATCATTGTCAAAAAGCTGATCATTCCTGCAAAGCAGCATGCATTCTTTGGAGCTCTCTTAAACTCCAGGCTGTTCAAAAATACCTGGAGCCTGCCTTGAAATACTTGCAGAACTCCAAGATCAAAAATGCACAAACATGTGCAAGTGAGGCTGTAGCATGGGCAGTTGGCAAAGGGATGTATTTTTTAAAACAGATATGACACCTGAAGCTCAATAGTGAGTGCTTTCATACACTTCTTCCTACAAGTGCTGGGAAGCACCTTGCCCATCCATCACTTCTCAATAATGAGCATGTTCAAAGATACTTGACAGTACTTGCACTCAGTGAAGTCAGAATGTTTCCCAAATTTCTATTGATGTACCTTTTAGATTATGCCAGAACTGCTACAAAATCAAGTCAATACTGTACTTATTCCTGCCCTTCATCATGGAAAGAAGATTTCTAGGAATTGTGCTAGGAATTGGTTGCACAAGCTGAGTTATAGCATGAGTGAAGTTTATATAGATGGACATGAATATCCTGATGTCATCAAAGCATGCAAGGAGTTTCTCAAGACAATGTCAGCAAATGATCAGTGAGTTTGTTTATAAAAGAAATTCAATAGTAATAGTGAACTCAGTCATACTTCAGCTTACAGATTCACTTTGATAAGAAAGACACTCAAGTCAGTCTATCCAGTCTTGAATCCTGGTGCATGCAGAGAGACCTGGCCACAGTTGTATTTATAGACAATGTGCCCACAGGAGTAAGCACAGCCACCATTTGATTTGCATCTGTGGTATCACTAGAAGCACTTCAAGTATTGTACCCATCCATGATGACTATAATTGATCCTTGCCTGGAGGACCAATGTGAGAATTTGTTAGGTGCAGCAATAAACAGTGAGGATGAGGCCTATAATGCCCTATCAGATAATAAGAAGATAGAGAATGAGGAGATTTTGCAGCAGCACAAGCAGCACTTGGCCAGGAGCAAAAAGTGCCAGGCTAAGCATAAGGCTGCCAAGGAGCAGATGGCCAAGTTACTGGCTGACAGGGCTGAGCAAGCAACTAGGAAGATCTCCAATGGCTTAGAAGTTGTAATCTCCTCTTCCACTGATGTGGAAAGGTTGGTCTAACCTGCCACTTCTATTACTCACTCAGTGCCAACAAGGTGTGGGTGGGTAAATATGCAGTCTATTCCTGGGAGTACAAATGCTCCCATTAATATGTTGGTCTCTCACTGAGACAGACAGAATAAGCTCCCAATATACTCATACAAATACTGAAAACTGTAAGTGCATGTCAAAAACAGTAGGCACAGGGAGGCTTACCTCTAAAGAGATCCAAGCACCATGTCATGACAATGACCAAGGACTGGCAAACAGCCATCAAAAGTCAATTACAATGGATATGACCAATGGTGTGGCAGTGCTTGGAAGGGACAAGATCTTGGCATAAACTCCAAGATCAATGTCCCATCAAAAACTGACATATCTATTGGCTTGTCAACTGCTTCTGTTCTTGTGCAGAAACCTCATCCAAACTTTGCATCTCCTCCACAGCTTGATATGGCCTATCTCCATGATGAGACACACCAGAAACATATAAAAGACAACAAACAGGAGGAGGAAAAAATGAAAACCAGGCAGGAAGGGAAGAAACAGTGCTGAGGGAAGATTTAGCCTGCAGCATAGGCTGAACCTTGGCCCAGGATGTGTCTGGACCATGCCAAGAGCACAACTGGACTCTGGGTACAAGCAGGACAACAAAATCACATGAACAATGTGCTGGTCCATGCATGCACAGAAGAGTATAAAGGGAGGAAGAAAATGTGGACCCAGCCAGGCAATTGTATAGCTACTGCTTGGAGTTTTAGGGAGAGAACTACTTAGGCCAAAGAGTGTATAATTAGCTTTGGGTTTTTGGAGTAATAAACCACTTTGTACCCCATTCTGAGTGATCCTTAAATTACTCTTAATTAAAACAATAAATCATATTACTATCCAATTCACCAAAAAGTATGCATGTGTGTAGCTAAAAGGCCTGCTGTAACTTAGTGAAATAAGAGTTTTAAATTACAAGAAGTCTAGTTCAGTTACATTTGAACTACTTTACTAATACAAAACTCTGGATTTCACATCACCATCAGGAGTATTACAATGATGAGACATATCATCTGAACAAAATCATATTCAGAGGTTTACTGTGCAATCTATATAAGCAAATAAGTTTCAACTGCATGCTAGAACTGTAGGATTATACTATGTGTATGGTCCTCACCAACCCACAATACAAGGTGATAATACCTCCACTAAGCCTCTTCTCTGAGGAGATGCTGCTAAAGGTCTTGCCTATACCTGCCAGTACTATTCAGTGGAAAAAATGACAGGGCCATAAGAAGTTTACTATCTTTGGCTTCATGTCAGAAGATCTGGTTCATACACTGGACTTAGAGAGGATCACCTGGAATCTTCTATACTACTGCCACCCAGGAATACTCAATGCTGTGCTGGGTGTAGCATTTCACTTTGCCATTTGTGCCCCAGAAATGCTGTTGGTTGCAAGTAATGCTGCACAACAGAATCCTGCCAGAGTGGATGTACCACACCTATACATTTGGCATGGTTTATTTAGAAAACTACTTCAATGACACCAACATGTTATTAGAACAGTATTGAGTGATTGACAATGCTTGCCATCACCAATTACATATCCATGGTACTCCACCCACTATTCCACAGTGGGATAGACAAAGGAACTGTGATAAAGATGATTGCTATCATCTTGTGGCCTTGCATGCATGTGAGAGTGAGCAAGGCCACATTTAACAAGATGAGAGCCTTTACTATTACATGGGGATGGATTCCAACCATCATTACGTGTAGCAATGAACTTACCAGCATGGGCAACTACCACCATTGTCTATGTCAACACCTCAAGCCACAACTATACCCTTGCTAGCTAGCCCAGCAGAGGAGCTCATAAATGTTGACAAATCAGATAATCCCACTATTTAGTCAATGGTTAACCCTGATGACCCAATGCCAGTTAACACCAGCACTGGTGAGAAACTACATTCCATCTTGTGATCCTCCCTTGGCATAGGTGGTAAGTTCCATTGACTAGAACTTACTTTAATTATTTTTATATTATAGACTCACTCATTTTTTTTCTTTTTTATGTATCTATACATCCTATACATTATGTATTGGGTACCTATTATAAGACTATTACATGGTCTGAAAGGGAGGTTGTTGACATATAACAGTCAGGCTCACCTTACATTCTTTCATTCTTTCATTTTCTCTTTTTATATTATTTTATTAACCATATAACATATGCCACTATCCTCATAATTGCAACATTTTGCTGTGGAAACCTTATTTTGGATACTTACTTATATTATATACACAAAAACAGTTTTTTTTTTCTCAATTGTCTCCACTCATTGTAACATTCTGAGTGTCTGACTACTTACAGATTATTGGCCCTGTAGCTATTTCCTGCAAAAAAAATACAATCCTCACAACAGGCAAACCAACCAACTCAAAAACTTTTTTACACACACCATGTCAAATAATACATTCAATAGTGGACCACCCACTTTTCCAGAGGGCCAGCAATTTGATGGAACAGATTTTGTCCACTTTAAAAATCAGGTCCTGATAGCAGCTCAAGCTCATGGAGCAAAAGGGTACCTAGAAGGAACTATTCCAAAACCAGGAGCTGGAAACTCCGCTGCTCCTATAAAGTCAGAAACATCTGAAACCTCAAGCTAGTTCTTTGACAACCTCTCAGCTGCCAACTGGGCCTACAAGATAAATGGACACTTGGACTGATCATATAAAGCACAGAAAAAGAAGCAAACATATCTGACCTCACTTCTCAATCCATCATCATTACATCCTTGCCAGAATCATGGAATACCATTATAGCATGCATGTACTTGACCAAAAATTCAACAGATCTTGTATTAGGACCCTTGGTTCATTGGGAGCACCTGAAACTCCAAAAAATTTTGACACCGTTGGTTCACAGCTCTGCAAGCAGATATGAGACCCCAGAGAGATAAATTAGTTTGCACAAACTCAAACTGTAAATGTATCAGACATACAATTGAGAGATGCTACTGGCAAGGCAGTGGAAAAGATGGGCAGTTCCCAACAAGCTTTAGAAACTATGAGTAGGTGTTAACAACACTTGCAGCATCAATAGCAGGTACTAACTCCAAGAGCCCCAATGCACCTGCAGCCCACTTAGCTTATACAAACTTGACAATCCCAGCAAATGCAGCACAGACCACATACACACTGGCTGCATCAATGGTACCTATTGCACAGTATACAATTTCCCCCACAGATCAGTCCAGGGTAACCCTGAAAATGATAAATGGAATAGTCCCTATGTTTATAGACTTGGGAGCCACTGATTATTGCTTCATCAATTAAGAAGTATTTTCAGAATACACACCTTTTTCTACACCCAGACAAGGGCAGGCTGCATCAAAAGACAACATGTTCCATATTGTAGGTTTTGGCACTGTAAGGAAGATGGTCAGAACAGGCCAAAGAAGCATTAAACTCATCTTCATGGATGCACTGCATACTTCTGACCTCTCAGCTAACTTAATCTTCATCAGGAAATTTGACCACACCAGCTTCTGAATAATATTTTTCCAGGGCAAGGCCATCTTCAGGGACCTAGGGGAAAAAGTAGTACTGGTCAGGGAAGGTAGCAAAGGAATGTACTTCCTTAACAACTTTCACCAAGTGCAACTAATGACTACAATGATCATGACCTGCCTGGATATCCTGGTGGACTTGGATAGCTAGCACTGTCATTAATAAGCCTCCATATGGGCTAGGTGCACCAACCATACAGTATGATATCTAGGCAGGTTACAAATGAGGTCATGAGAAGAGAAATCACTCTGGCATGCATGATTAAACTATTCTAGACAATATCCAACAGCCATGCATGGCAACAATCTTTTCTCATCAATGATAGTGCTGGTGATGGACAGATTAATAGGTGATGGATGGCATCAAAAATGATAAGAACTGATGTTCCCTAGCAACAGCAGCACTTAGCAACATAGAATGATTAAGATTCTCCATGACAGACAGCCTGGCATTTCATCTTGGCACTCAATGTCGCTTAGTGATACTTAACAGCATAGTATGGATAGCTTGGTTATAGACTTTGTGTCAGGGGACTTCTATTTCTGGATGCCCAGGGTCATTTTGCAGTGGTCCAGACATTCTTGGACCTACCCCAGAGCACAGCCACATTCACAGTCAGGTGACCCATGCAGTATTTTTGGACTCCTGGCATGGGGAAATCCTTAGACTTGTTCTCTTTGGATTTCTCTCTGCCAAGTGATTAGCTACATTTTCTAATGTATTGTAATAGTTTCTAATATACTTCAGATTTTCCTCTGCCAGTTGTGTGATTAGCCACAACTCCCAGAGGTTATCCTTACAGCAGAACAAGTCTCCAAACTCTGGTCCCCCCTACAGCATGCCCAGATACTCTGCACCCCTGTTTGTTGCCTCTCCACCAGTCTTTAGCCCTGGTGCTCCCATGTCCCAGCTTGCCCCTTCAGACCCCTCCACAAAGGCTCCAGCCCCACAGAATAATGCCTGGAGCGGCTTGCTTCAACTGGAAGCACAGATGCAAGTCACCCAGTCCTCCCTAACACTCCACACTTCTGAACTTGCCACCCTCTGTCAGACTACCAAAACCATATCTGATTCCCTCTGGGTGCTTCTTGAGTGCCTTCCTGCAGCTCCCGCTGCATTCTCTCCTCCCCTGACACCAGTCCTGCACTTTTCTGCTGCAAGGCCAGCCCTTCCAGTGCAGGGACATGCCAACATTGCCTGCCTGGCACTCCCAGACATGTATGATAGTAATCATGTATCCAGAGAACATTTCCTCCAATCCTGCATCACCTATATCCAGCTCTGCAGCAATAACTTCCTCTCCAATGAGCTGAAGATTGCATGGGTTCTGTCCTACATGAAGTCTGGATGGTGTAAGAGTGATTTCCGGAGGTTGTGACTAATCACACAACTGGCAGAGGGGAATCCAAAGTTTATTAGAAGGTAAGTATAACAGAGATAGTAGGTAAGTAATCACCTAGCAGAGGAGAATCCAAAAAAAACAAGTCTAAGATTTCCCAGAGCCAAGGGTCCAAAAATAGTGTTAAAAGTCACATGACTAGATTATGTAAAGGGCTGCTGGAGCAGTAGCAGAAGTCATGTGACCTGATTACATAAAGGACTGCTGGGGCCTGTGCTTTGTCAGCAGCTGCTGGGGTGCACACTGACAAAGCACACAGTCACTAATCAACCTGGACTAAAGTAAGTAAATCAGTGGAATAAATGTAAGTATGGAAACACTGGAAAGAAGAGATAAGAAAAGGAAAAAAGAGAGAGAACAGGAGGCACAGGAGTGTTCCCTGACAGATGGGCCACAACCTATGCAATGAGAGCTTTCAGATGTCCCAGTGGAGTAGCAGGGTTCACAGACTGGATCACATTTGAATGGGAGTTCCAGGATGAGTTCTTCTCCCAGAACCCAGCCAAGATGGCTGCATTGGCCTTGCAAGACAGTGACCAGTACAGGCAAGGCAGGAGATTCCTGAACAACTACATTGACTTGTTTAGGGCTTTTGTAGAGCAGGCTGACTATTCTGACAGCCTTCAACTCTGATTAACCTTCTGTAAGAGTGACCTCTGGAGGTTGTGGCTAATTACACAACTGGCAGAGAGGAACCCAAAGTATATTAGAAAATAAATATAACAGAGACAGTAGGTAGGTAATTACCTGGCAGAGGGAAATCCAAAGAGAACAAGTCTAAAGATTCCCCTGCCAGAGTCTGAGAAAATAAACATAAGTCACATGCCTGGTGGCTGTGCTCTGCCCGAGGCATTGACAGGGGCACAGCCACCAGCCAATCTGAACTAGAGTAAGTAAATCAAGTAAGCAATATGGGTGTTCAGTGGCTGTGCTATGCCTGCCATGTTGATGGAGGCACAACCACTAGCCAATCTGGACTAAAGTAAGTAAAGGCAATGGGAAAGATGTAAGTATAGAGAAAGTATAGAGAAAGGAAAAAGGAGAGAAGGGAGTGTCCCCTGACACTTTCTGGGAAGGGCTGAATCCTGCCTTCATGGAACACATGGACAACCTTGTAGAAGGATGTTCCTTTGACAATTGGGTGGACTCCTGGTACCAAGTGGCCAGGAACCAGTGGCAGCTGATGGAGCTCAAATGCAACCTCCACCATGCTGTGGCCCTTGCCTCCACCACTTGTCTATCAGCCCCTGCACAGCATCTCCAAGCAATCTCCATGCCAGAGCTATCTCTGACAAGTCTGCCAGTATGCCCTGTGCTACCCCCTGGAGTGCTCATGGATGTCAATGCCTCTTGCTAGTGCCAGCAAGCTGCTTTCCCACTCTTATGCCAATGCTGCAGCGCTCTTGGCCATTTCGCTTGGAGATGCCCTCTGGGGCTTGAGGTCCAGTTTCTCACCCTGGAGGAGCAGGAAGAGTTGCTCCAGCAGCTCTTGGCCACCTGCAATGTAGCCAGAGTCCCATTTTCCAATGTAGCTGCTCTAATGCTGGATGCAAAGGTGACTTCAAAGAGAAACAGTGGAAATGGGGCAATGGAGGAGGGTTTTTAGAGGGATGACAGGTGAACAGTATGCCTCTGTCATCTCATGCTAAACAGTTTGCATGTCTGTCCATAGATGCTATCAATACAGTTTCTCCAGATAGCTCTACCCCTACAACCATGAGCACACCCTCTAACATACCCCCTCCAGCTAAAACAATGACCCCAGCTTCCCTTGCCCCTCCATAGTCAAGACCTTGGATCTCTGCCTAGGAGCAACATCTCCCCCACCACTATGTGGTAGCCTCAACCCCCTCTGCCAATTTGCTCTGATTAGACATTGAAATAGAGACCACAGACACGCAACAGGTTCATAGCGTTGTTGCCCTCCTAGACTCCAGCATGATGGGGCTCTTTGTAGACTCCGGCTATGTGGAGCGCCACCAGCTCATCACATGACTTCTTGCCTCCCTGATTTCTGTGTACAACATTGATGGCACCCTAAACAAGGCTGGCTCCATCTGCATGGTAGTAGACTTACTCCTTTGCTATGAGTCCCACTCTGAATAGACCATTTTTGCAGTCACCAGTCTGGGGAAGCAGGATATGATCCTGGGGTTCCTGTAGCTCTGGAAGCACAACTCAGAGATTGACTGGGCCAAGGGAAATATGAGCATGAGACCACCAATGCTGCACCACCTGCTTGGAGGAATCAAAGAAGGAATAACTCACTATGAAAAAAACATGCCACCATTTGGACCTGTCAACTGGGGTATCTACCCTTTGCAGACTTGGACCTACTGAGTCCTCCACCACTGGCATATCCTCATAGGGAGGCCCTCTATAAGAACAACTAGCATTGCAGAGAGTACTCTGAGCAGGAAGAAGCCCTCAAGGGAGAGTTCTGTCTTGCCCAGAATCCAGATCAGTCAAACAATGCCATCAAGGTTGGGGACCACATCTACGCCACTGTCCTGCAGGTGCCACTGTCTCTGGAAGCAATCCAGGCCAGTCAGACCACTTCCCAGTGGCTAGCACAGGCATTCATAGCCAACATTCCTGCACAGGCCTTCTGAGACGCTGCCCCCAACCATCTGCACGACTTTGAGGATGTCTTCTCCAAGGCTTTGTTTGACTCACTTCTGGAGTGCAAGCAGTGGGACCATGCAATTAAGTTGGTGTCTGATGCTATGCCCTCAGATTGCAAGGTCTATCTGATCACTCCAAAGGAGCAGGACAAGTTGGACGTGTTCCTCCAAGAAAACCTTGAGTCCAGCTGTATATGCCCCTCTGAGTCTCTGATGGCCTTGCCAGTGTTCTTCATCAAGAAGAAGGATGGCTCCCTCTGGTTGGTTCAGGACTATTGTGTGCTCAACATGGTGACCATCAAGAATTGCTACCCACTCCTGCTCATCTCTGAGCTCATCAACAACCTCCAGGGCACATGCTACTTCACAAAGTTGGACGTCCCCAAGCTCATCAACAACCTCTGAGGCACACGCTACTTCATGAAGTTGGATGTCCAATGGAGCTACATGCGCATCCAAGAAGGGGATGAGTGGAAGAGAGCATTCCAGACCAACTGCAGGCTGTTCAAGCCCCTTATCATGTTCTTCAGACTCACCAACAGCTCTGCCACCTTCCAGACCATGATGAACAAAATTTTCTGGGACTTGATTGCAGAGGGTGTAGGGTGTGTATACCTTGAGGACATCCTCATTTATACTAAGACTTTAGAGAAACATCATCATGTCACCCGCATTGTCTTGGACCAGCTGCATTAGCACCAGCTCTATTTCAAGCTGGAAAAGTGCAAATTTGAACAGACCTGCATTGAGTACCTGGGGCTGATCATCTCACATGGGATGGCAGAGATGGACCCAGTAAAGGTGGCCAGCATTGCTCAGTGGCCAGAGCCCTGGAACAGAAAGGAGGTACAAGCCTTCCTGGGGTTTGCAAACTTTTACTAGCAGTTTATCCAGGACTTCTCACACCATGTGTGTCCTCTGTTTGACTTCACTGAAAAGAATGCAGGGTGGAAGTAGGGCAGTGCAGAGCAGAATGCCTTTGACACCCTCAAGTCTGCCATCACCTCCAAGCCAGTTCTAGTGTTTCTGGACAACAACAACCGCCCCTTCCACCTTAAGGCTGACAGTTCTGACTTTGCAATGAGTGCAGCCCTACTCTAGGAGTCTCCAGAGAATGGTAAGTGGCACCCAGTTACCTACTATTCCAAGAGCCTCAATGCTGTGGAGTGCAACTATGAAATCCACAACAAGGAGATGTTGGTGATTATCCAGTCCTTGGAGGAGTGGTGCCATTTCCTGGAAGGGGCCTGGCACAAGTTTGAAGTCTGGACAGATCACAAGAACCTAGAGTACTTCTGGACAGCCAAGAAGCTCAACTACTAGCAGGCACACTGGTCACTGTATCTTGCCAACTTCAACTTCTCCCTCCACTATAAACTGGGATGGAATATGGGGAAGCCCACCCTGTCATGGTGCACAGACCATGGCTCAGATCCCAAGACAACAACAACCTAGTGCTCTTTTGCCCAGAGCTGTTCACTACCAGAGCCTTGGAAGGTGTGTTTGTATAGAGAGATGAGGTCCCCATACTCTGGGACATCCAACAATGCAACTGGGAGGGGATCCACAAGGACTCCATTGCCAAGGCCATGCTGGTGCTACACTGTGGACAAGCCACCAGAGCCAAGTTTATGTGCAGAGGAATGGGGCCTGCAGGGCAACAAGCAGCAGGACAATTGGTATGAGCTCCTCCCCAAGGTGGAATTCCAGTATAACAACCACATGCACTCTGCCACCAAGGTCTTCCCATTCTTCATGGACACTGGACGTCACCCCCAGATAGGCTTTGAGCCCCCTATACATAGGTCAAAGAATGAGTTGGTGAACAAGTTTGTGGACTGAATGCATGAAGCTCAGGAAGAGGCTAAGGCAGCTCTGACCAAGGCAAAGGACGACATGGCCCAGTACTATGACCAGGGTTGACTCCCAACCTCCACATACAAGCCCAGAGATTGTGTTTATCTGAACTCATCCGACATCACCACTACATAACCCTTGAAGAAGCTGTCTCACTGCCAACTCGGGTTATATGTAGTGGAAAGGCAGGTGGGTCCCCTGGCCTACCAGCTCTGACTGCCCCTTGGGATGTGCAAGCTCCACCCAGTTTTCAATGTGGTCAAGCTCACCCCTGCCCCAGACAACCCAATACTGGGATGCTGAGCACCCCCATCTCTGCTACCAGTACTGGCAGAAGACAGCCTGGAGTACAAGGTAGAGAAGATCCTGGACAGCCATCTATTCTGATGCAAACTACAGTACAAGGTGAAGTGGAAGGGCTACAGTATTGAAGACATTTCCTGGGAGCCCACCGGTGGTGTTCATGCACTTGCCCTGGTCAAGAAATTTCACTGCATGCACCCAGACATGCCATGAGCCATCTGAGGCATTTACCCCATCTCTGCAACTGACCTGGCCCTCCAGGACCTCTTTTACTCTGCACATTGAGATACTGCACTCTAAGAGGGGGTGATGTCAGGGAACTTCTATTTCCAGATGCCTGGGGTCATTCCACAGCAGTCCAGACATTCCTGGACCTACCCTGAGGCACAGCAACATTCATGGTCAGGTGACTCATACAGTATTTTTGGATTTCCCTCTGCCAGGTAATTAGCTACATTTTCTGATGTATTGTAATGATTTCTAATATACTTCATATTTTCCTCTGTCAGTTGTGTGATTAACTACAACTCCCAGAGGTTGCCCTTACACTTTGCATTAAATAGTTTAATTCATGGCATACACTTACTTTTTTCTCTAGTTCCCCACCTTTTAGCACTGCTTAGCACAATGGCCATGGCAAACTTGTTATTGTATAAATACTTACTTTTCTATTAGTACAATCATCAAATAAAGCTCCTTTGATCACCCTACACTTCAGATTTCTTTTGGTGCTTCCTAAACCATAAATTGCCAATGTTTATTTTGCTGTGTTCTTGCCACAATTACCCTCTTAGTGCCATTCTCTTGATGCTGCCCCTTGCTAACTCTTTTGACTACCACATTACATTGCCATCATTGGTGCTCTCAGTACTATTTGCACCTACAGCAAGGCATTTGCATTTGAAAACTGCTAAGCAACATTTTACACATAAACTACAACATACTAAAATATCCCTTCTTGCTGCTGCACATCTGCATTAGTGCATCTATCCCTTGCTGTCCTCTTAGTGCATCTGTGTTAGCACATCTCTCCATTACCGCTCTTTGTTGCCACAACCTCAATACCTATTGGCATGTTCTCTGGGACCCTGCCCAGACTTCTTGTAACTTAGTGCACCCAATGCAATTTCAGGTCAAGTATCTGTAATTGTGACAGTATTGATCTACTTTTGGGTGTTATCATTGTTTTGGCCATGCAGGAGTTGACACAATCCAAAAGGTGGTCTGAGAAAAATTGCTGAATAGTCTGGTGGTAAAAGGTGACCTAGAGGTTAAAGAGTTGTGTGAAGTTTGTGTGTATGGAAAGCACACATCCCAACCTTACAATGGTGAGCATGAAACTAAGGCCTACCCAAAAAACTGTGCCTACATAAATCTCTGGGGACCATCAACCAAGGTGTCACTGATACGATGTTGCCACATCATTTGGAGACATAATGAACACTGGAAGTCAAAATAAACATTTATTAGGGCTGAAAACTGTAAGCCTCCTGGTAAAATACAAGTCTCAGCAACATATCTCCTAAAA